>JAQZBX010038406.1:0-23422 GCA_029593785.1 Cabassous unicinctus | reverse complement strand
TCAGATCTTAGTCTCCATTTTCCTTATTTCTAGCTGTATAATTAATAATAGGAGATGTATCCTTTGATCACTGCACAAATCTGTGATGAAATTGAAAGCCACTGAGTTTACACTTTGTATAGAATGTACAAGGCATGAGATTGTACAATACAGTGAACCATGTGGTGGAAGAGGGACTGTGTTTAACAGTACAAATATAAGAGTGCTTTTTCATGAACTATAACAAATATAAAATACTAATACAGAGTGTTAATAATAAGGGGTATTTGGAAAAATAATCCAAGTGTACATTATGGAAAATAGTAGTTTAAAACTGGTCATGTTCTTTCTTAATCTGTAACAAATTTTCAACAACAATGTAAGGTGTTGGTAGAAGGGTAATGTATGGAAATTCTTCACATTAAGCATGATTTTTTTGTAAGCTCACAACTTCCGTAATAAAAAATAACAGATGTATTTATAGCATGTTTGTTTTAAAACAAACAATTCCAAACCCTATTCTCATGTACTTGGATACATCTTGACATATGCATTTCAAGATTATGGGATCTATTTTTTAATTCAGTATAAATTGTAATTCATCCTCTGCATCAGATACATCTGCTTTGATGGGCTGTCTGAGTGGAACCAAAATCACCACAACAAATTCTGATCCAATAACAAGTAAGTCCATTGAGAACTCAAATGACACCTTTATTACTGCCAAGGATAAAATAGGAGCAGCAGGTTCTTTCCTTCTTCTGCCCTTCACTCTGGCCTTACCTTAGTGACTTTTGGTATAAAGGATGTTGTGCAAATTCTGAGGTTGGACCATAAGAAGGCTTGCTGGCACCAACTGGATCACTTGCAACAGTTTGTCTAGGAAACCTGCACTGCCAAGTAAGATGCTTGAGATAGTCCCCTGAAGGTACTTTAGTGGACAGTGCCAGCTGAGTCCAGTCTTTTAGGCATTCCCACCAAAACTTGTGAGCGAAGATACCTTGTACCCTCTAGATTAGAAATTTGCCTGTTGAATATCTTTGGCAACCTATAATAATGCTGACTAGAATAGAATTAGCCATCTAAGTCTCACCCAAATTCCTGACCCATGAAATGGTGAGATATAGTGAAATGATTATTGTTTTAAGCCACCAAGTTTTGAGTAGTTTGTTTTTGCAGAAATAGGCAATTGGAATAGCAGCCAAGACATGCTCGTCATGAGGTAAGTTCGTACGAGAACCAAAAAGAATTTGCTAAACTGCTCACCCTGGTCTCTCACTGGAAGTATCCTCTTGATATAAGGGGTGGATTCTGAAAGGCAGGCATGCTCACACAGATCACTGCCTTTTTTTGGTATAAGTGAATAAGTAGTAAGAAAGAAAAATGCTAAGCCCCAAAACACAAGGTCTTTTGTTAATCACCCCTTCTTAAGAGAGAAATATGAATTAATGCAATAACCCACTAAACACCTTCCATGGTCAGAGAAAGGAGTGGGGTAAGAGCCCAGGCTGAGTGTATAGAAAACAGCACTTTATGGAACTAGAGGCATGGTAGAAAGTGATACTCCTCTCAGATTCCCCAAAACTGCTACCTTATTTATTAAAGGTCTGTTCTGGCATTAAAGGCCCAACCTGACCCTGTCAAGCCTTGGGGAATGCTATATTTTTTAGTTTAGTTCTACCTAATGCAAGTTTCTTTATATTCCAACCCTTTCACAGTTTTCTTTTAATAGTCACAATTTACATTTCCAAGAGCTTTTTTTCTAGCCCTCTGAATGCACTTTTATATATAGCATCCAGTTACTTTGATATATAATACTTATTCAGTGACTACGATGTGCCAGGCATTTATGTAAATCTCAGGATATAGTAGTAATTTCTCTTCTCTCTGAAGATTCAAATTTTAGGGGAATTTTTTTTCTGCCCTCCAATTTGCTGCTGTTCTCTCTGAGGCACTTCCATACTACATGGTTTAAGCACTGATCCTTGAATGCCTTTTCATAAATGCATGTATGGGTATGTATATATATTTGAGTGTATGTGTATGTGTGTGTTCTTATATGTACATATATAGCTATTACAAATGTGAAAGATTAGATACACATACCCATAAATTACCTCTTCTGCCTCTTAGAACACGATAATAAATGTAACAGGATCTATGAGACAAAAGCACACACCAGGAGGGGACAGCAAAAAGACAATGAGGGAAGTTGGAAGCAGATATGTGAGTGGTAGCTGACTAAGCTGACCCAAGAAAGTGGAACCTTAAGAATGAAAAGGAGACAGCTCCGAGCCCTCAGGTAGTGGAGTTACTGTGCAACTGAAATAATATTTACTGAAGCAGTAGTGCAAGGTGACTTGTTCATATCATTTTTGTACATGAACACAAAGAATTGTCAGTGTTGTTTGAGGAAAGAGGAAAGAAAGGGGGTCTTGTTGCTGCCCCTGAGAGAAGGCAGGCAATTGTCATCACTCCCTGTCCCGTTAGAGCTGACATCAGGAAAGCAGGTTGCTCTGTGTGATGCAGGTCTCCAGAACTAGAGGCCCAAGAAAAAGCCCCAGGTCAGCCTTAGGCCCCTGTGTGGTCAAACTGAATTTCCACTTGCAATGGCAGCTTGCAAGGGAAGCCCTTGACTGAGTCAAACCTGCTTTCAGTGGGCATGATATCAACACCTAAGACAGGGAAACTCTCCCCTTGGTGCTCCCAGCGTCAGAGAAATGTCAGTGCTGGAATGGTCCTCAAATATACTCAAATCTTTAATCCTTATTTCAATGGAAGAGGAAACTAAACCCAGAAAGGTGTCAGGACTGGGTTGCTAAGTGGCAAACTGTGCCAGACCTGGTGCTGAAACAGAGAGTGAGGGGTAATGCTGGGGTGGCCGTGCCAGTGGAACTGACTGCTGATCTGGCTATTTAATTAGAAATCTCAGGATACTTTTTACCAAAGAGACATGTTCCTCACTAACAGAGGAGAGTTGCTTTAGAAAATCTAATTTTAAATGTTTTTGCTCTGCCTGCCTCTCCATCCTGGACTCTAAGAATACTGAGGTAGGAACTGTTTCCACCATCACCACATTTTCAAATATGCAGGTACTAGAAGTAGCAATCAGAGGATTTTCTATGAGAAAAAGAAAAACGTGGCAGACTTGTAAGGTTCCACCTAGACCTCACTGAGGCCTGGGGAAATAGGTTTGCTCCATGGTTCCGGACACCACTCTTGGGTCCAGATAACCCAAATCTTTCAAAATATCCAACTGAGAATCACAAGAAACAGTGAACCAATATTTGCTTCTCTGGGATTCTTGATTCAAACAAAATGATTCTCAGAGAACATGCTCAGTTTCCCTATTAACATTTTCATGGGAATTTCCACTGATTGTTTAAACATGGATACGATACTCTTTTGGGTAGTCAGCTTTTTGATCAGCTCTAGTTTGCAGAAGAAAAAAGTGCCGAAGGTATGATCAATGAGTTACAAAATACCTCGCTTGTCAAGTCCTGACATGGGAAATTTTTTGAGGAATTCTGCATTTACCATGTTCCCAGGGAAGCCTGCCATGTGAAACCTGGATTGGATCCTCAGCCCTCTGAGCATTCTCAGAGTCTCAGTGGGATGCTATAGATTGGTTACACGCGCAGCCCAACCTGTTATGTAGGCTAGAAGCAGAAGAATAATGGTGGAGACCGTGTGGCAATGGTGGAGCAGAACAGTGGGTGCTTTTCTGGACAATCCTCTCTGGTGGAACAACTTCTCAGGGCTGGCCAAGGTGATTCTGGGAAGGGGAGATAATGTAACTTTTCATGACTTAGGTGACATATCAACAGGGAGTTAGTTTTTTTGCGTTCCTGAACCTTGACTAAAAGAATGCTTCTACTTTAATGGAGAGATATTGATGCACTAACCTGGAATAAATTTCGATTGAGAGTCAGGCTGGATTTTGGAAACCACTCAGTTTCAAGATGTGAGGAGAAACAGAAGAAAGAAGAGGGAAGAGAAACTCCAAGTCTAAAAAAATCATTTTAGTAGCCACACTCCGTGTGTAAATTTAGTGTTTAAATAGAAAATGGTGTAAGGGTGCATGAGAAACCCAGTATCCTTCTATGAAATATACTCAGACAAAGGTGTAGATCCATGGAGCTTAGCTAACAGCTTCCAGAGAGCTTAAAGGATACAACTGAGGAGGCTGCTTTGAAGGCAAATCTGTCCTAACATCCTTTTATCTCCTTTGGATAGAAACGGCTGTCAAAATCACCTAAACACATTGTACTCTACATATGAGGTACAAGGGACAGGCAGGTCCTGCCGAGTTTTCCAATAATAATAGAAATATTAAAATCCAAGGATGCAGTACTCACTTTGGCAGCACATATACTGAAATTGGAACAATACGAACACTGGCACAGTCTCTGCACAAAGATGACAGCAAAAATGTGAAGCATTCCATATTTTTGCATGTTGGTAGATGGGTGTTGTATGGAAATTCCACACATGTGCATGATTTTTTGTAAGTTCACCACTCCTCTTATAAAAATATATTTTGAAATGTAAATATCCAAAATATCTGAACAATGGGATATTTTAGGCTGGTTTAGAAAGCAATGAATTCTCTTCCTTTGCCTCAATAAGTCAAAACAAAATAAAAAATATAAAAAAATTAAAATATTTGCAACAAATCCACTCCTATTTCTAAACCCTGGAGAAAATCATACACAGAAGCAACAGAAGACATTTGCAAGGATGTTTAGAGTAGCAATTTTCTGCAGAAAAAAAGAAAGCAGTATAAATAATCCAATTCCCATATATCCATTGACATGGAATGGACAAAAAAAATGTAGTCTATTCACAAAATAGAATGAACTGCAACTCCATGAAAAACACGTTTTAAATTTAGGAAAACTTTGCTAACTAAAAGCAATTTACCAGAAGATTGAACTCAAAATAAATCCATTTATCTACAGTAGCAAAATCAGCAAAATTAAATGAAACTAAGTAAAGAAAGTAAGGAAATGATAAAAATTCTATCTAGCTGTACTTTTAGGAGAAGTTGCAGAGAGACAGGATATGGGCAAAGTATATGAACACATTCAGTGGTAAAGAAAACGCTAAATTTAATTTAGGAGGAGAATTCAAAGATATTTATTTTAGTGTTTTGCTTTACTGAACACACACACACATACATGCACACAAATCCTATTGTAGATGTTGAATAAATTTTACACTTAGAAAAAGTAATCGAGGAAAATCTCCAAAACTGAACAAAGATGTAAGCCACCATTTTAAGGAGCCCCATGAGGGCATTCAAGGTAATTGGAAGTGAGTCCAAAGAATGAGGGATGAGAAGCAAAGTAATAAGGGGCAAACCAAAAAGCCTCAAATAAAGAAGAAAGATGTTAACTTTAAAAAGTAAGGAAATGAGAAGACAAAGGAACCATTTTTTTCTCCCATTCACAAATCCTAGCTAATTTAGTTAATGAAATTCAGCAAAATCTATGGAGTAAAATGTATTAAGGTGTTTGCCAAAGTGGCTATAAATAGCAAGTCTGTAAATTAATCTCAAGTTATTTGGAACCCATGGAAGTGGAGGCGTCAATCTGTCTGATGAAAACTGCAAGAAGTATACATTGCTGAGAAGATGATCCAGATACCCTGACTTCCATCTGAGAAGCCACCTGCTGAAATGCCAGCTCTTCAAATGATGGAATCTTTTAGGTCTTTACTCAGGACAGACTTGATGTCCTTAGCAACTATAGCAAGGTAGTGTTTCTGTTTCAGTCGTCTGAAATAGTGGATGACAAGGTCAGGTAAGAGGGGGATGTAGTTAAAAATCATAAATAAGTAAGAGGTTCTGTTGAAATCTGTCCAAAAATTCACCCAGTTTCCTTTGCTGAAAGCCTGCACATCCTAGAGTTCATGACAACTGTGTACTCTGAAATGGCTTTCCCCATTCTCAGAGCCACCTGCTGCAGAGATTCATCATCCATACCAAAGTGCCAACGATAGAACTTGAAACACTCCTGCAAATCGACTGCATCTGGGATATCAAGAGTGTCCTGGAAAGATGGTGTGTGAATATTCTCCTTCAGGAAGGTCACCTTGCCATTAATAATCTTCTCACAGGTATGGAATAGATTCTGGATAGGGCCATCACACCGAACGTGGGAGAAATCCTTTTGCAATGTATCCCTAAGTGTTGGGAAGTCATGCAGTGACAGGTCAAGATTGGAGACTAGGAATATGGGGGGTTCTCAAATGTGCTCCTTCTGGAGATTCTCCAGGATATTTTCCCGGATATTCTGCTGGAGCTGACCCTCCATGAGGGCACTTGTGCTGAGGTCTCTCTTCAACTTGGTCCAGACAACATAGAAATTCTTTCCCATGCCCTCGATGGTCTTGGTGAGCCTCACATGATTCATGCTCAACTGTTCAGACGTGATGATAATCAAGAGGTCATACTGGCTGAACTTCATTTCCAGCAGATAGTTCTCCAGACTCTGGGTGGCAATACCCATGCAAGGCAGGTCCCATAGCAACACATTAGGAAAACAGTGTGATGAGTAAGGGGCACTGGTTTGGGTGGTTCTCACCACCCCAGTAGGAGCTGAGGCTTCCTCCTCATGCTCGATGCCCCACAGTGCATTGATGAAAGAGGACATGCCATTGCCAGAGGCCCCATCACAGCAATGTTCACAGGTGTGCAGTGTGCTGTCCTCAGTGTCTCCCTGTACATAGACACCACTCTTGGCCACTTGCCATCTGCCAAGGCCTACTCAATTTGCAAAGACTCTACCTCTGCTAGAATGATGGTAAAGGATGCAGGTAATGGAGTGTGAGGGGACAGTGGGGACTCTGCCATATTTGTAAGCAGCTGAGTGACCTGCAAAAGAAGAAAGATCAGAGTGTTAGAATGGGCAAGCACACAGAGAGGCATGGGAGTCATTCTAGTTAACATGCCAGGCCCAGGATTTTAGATACACGACCAAGTTGACATTAAAGTATTTTGGTTTAAAACAAATGACACTTTGGAAAATAATTTGAAAGCTCCTTAAATATTTAAACAAAATTTCTATATGATACAGATTTTCCATTCCTAAGTATTTTTCCAAGGAAAATGAAAACAAAGGCCCACACAAAAGCATGTTCTTGAAGGTTAATAGCAGTATTATACATAACATCCAAAAGTAGAAAAACTTACATTTCCATCAACTGATGAATTGATAAATAAAATGAAGTATGTTCAAATAATGGTATATTACTTTGCAATAAAAAGATAGGAAGTACTGAGACACATTGCAACATGGATGAACCTTGAAACCATTAGGCTATGTAAAAGAATTGTCTTTTGAAGGACCAAATGTGGTATACTTCCATTTACATGAAATATCTAGAACAGGCAAATAGAGACAGAAAGTAGATTGGTGGTTGCCTTGAGTAGTGGGTGGAAGAGTGTTAGGGGAATGCTAGATGTCAGCAAATTATTACAAATTTCGTTTGAGATAACAAAATATTCTAGTTTGATCATGGTGGTGGTTGTAGAACTCTCTACATTCACTAAAGGATATTGAATTATACAATTTGAATAGGTGGTTAGGTGAATTACAAAGTTTTTGGATGACATCGTGTAAAGCACTTAAAAATGTAACAAAAGCACTCAATTAGGTGATGTTCACATTCTTATAGGATGAGGACAGGGGCCTTAAGGAACTCTTTGGGGTTGTTGTGTCAAGAGTCAACTACCAAAGAAGACAGTGGACTCCATTGGATTTGAGCAACAGAATGTCAAGTCTACTTGCCAGCCTTGTGGAAGATGAGCACACATCGCAATCCAACTGGACCAGATGAGCACAACATCCATCTGAAATACTCCACAGGGCAGAGGTAACTTGTGTTAACTTTTCATATGGAATAATTCATTTATGACTGCCTAAAGGTCTCCATTGTCTTTTATTTTTCTGAGTCAAAAAAATTGTATTATGTTTATCAATACTGTGAAAGTGCTTTTACTTTCATCAATGAATTTTTTTATGACAATTTTAAATAAAACACCACTGATTGCCATACTTAATAAATTCTGGCCCTCATCATCTTCAACATCTAAACTGCAAGAAAGTTTACAAATAATCTCTTACACATTTTTATGTTCACCCTTATATTTGTACATCATCATTTGTTATTAGTTACTATTAATATAATTATTACATCACTGTTTGAATGGTAGGTTTCTCTTGTTGCATGACTCCTTGCAAGTAGATTTTAGGCATTTTATGAGGCGAAATTGGAAATTAAGAATGGTTGGTATTACCTAATGGATTCTCAATCATGGTGCTACCTGGCTAACAGGCTTTCACAAACATATAATCTATCAATGATTGCTGTGATATTATTTTCATAAAAATATTTGAGTGTCTTCTATGTTCATGAATGCAAATTTTAAAAATATAAAATTCTGGAACACCTCTGAACAAGGAGTTGCCCTGTGGGCTCTAACACAGTCCTATGTGTTCTGGAATGGGCTATCAGCCTGACCCATTTGTGTCTTCCAATGGAGTTGATGGAGACACTGTTTCCAAACATGCCCAAGTTTTTGCCTTCTGAAGGCCCCATGTCCCATCTGTGGGACAAATTTCACAGTCAACTATAGGTCTTGTGGAGCAGTTTTTTGTTGCCCAACCCCACTGGGGTACATCGCAGTCTCCCTTTCAGCCTCCAATGTGTGGGTCTTGCTTGCAGCCTTATCATCATGCCACAGTCTCCTCCAAATGCTGCTTCTCCAAAGAAAGAACGGACCTTGGAGCCCCATAGAGTTTGAAGACTAGCTCAGCTCCATGCAACATGGACAAGTTCCTGAGGACCCAGTTTTCTGCTCTGCAGAGGGGAGAGGAATGCCACCCACCTCAAAAGGCTCTGGTGAGCATTTCATGGCATAATCTATGTGAAACTCTCTGCACGGCAAACAGAAATCTGTCAATGAATGCTTTCTGGTCTTATTAAATCTCTGAGGAATCCTTTCCTTTTGTCCTTCCTTCACCGTCTGACCTCTTACCCCAGCGTATTTAAATCATGTTCCTGTGGTCCATCTGTGCTGGGCTTTGCATGCATTTTCTCATTTAATCTTCCTCCAAACCCTAATAGATAAGTAATATGCTTATTTCTGACATGGTAAAGAAATGAGTCTTACAAATAAGAATTTAGCCCTAAATTATAAAGTTGATGAATGAGGGTTGCAGTGTGTATCCATTAGTGTGGTTCTGTGGTTCTGTCTTGGTGGAAGAAGTAGACAAATCTCTTTAATGCAGATTTTCCAGCTATATATGTTGATTATCACTGGATACTGATGTGCTAATCTTGGAACATCTCTGTTCTGTTATTGTCATCATCTGCATTGTCCCCTCCCTGAATATTTCTAATTCTCATTCTCTCCCCCCCACACACACATTACCAAAAAACACCTCAGATTTGCAATTATAAGAGAAATAGCAGACTGTTCCCACTTTCCAAAACATTTATAGAGACTTTACACTCATTAACAGATGGAAATGCCTAATAAAATTATCAGAAAAAATATGTCAAGAGTTCAGTGAGAGAAGATCATTGAAACATGACCATCACTAATCCCACCTGACTTAAGACCATAAGCTTTTGATTCCTGCACCCACAGTAAGCCTTCAAGGCCATCCACCTGAGGTCTTTATATAAAAGTTGTGGTGTCACAAGACAGTAAGGACAGTAATTTCTATCCTAAGTTAAGTGCATGTTGCACTGAGCTAGGAGTGGGGCTAGCATGGTGATGGGTGCTGGATGATAGGGTGGGACTGGTTGGATCAGAGAAGAATGATCTCTGGGCTGGGTCCAGACTGCGGAGCATTTTGGAATGGGCAGTGACCATCTGGAAGGGAGCTCTTTGGTGCAAGGGTAATCTTCTAGACCTTAAGCTCAACTATGTTCTTCTCTGTCTCTGATCAGTCAGGTTCACATTCTGTGTCTGCAGCACCAGCGTGCATGTGCATTTTGCTCACCTAAGTTAGCTTAAAAGGAGGGGAAAGGATGCTCCTCATTAGTTGGAGGATATAGGAAAGGATGAAAAATGTTTTTGGTCTTTCTATATTTCAATAAATTACACCTCCCCTCTCCTGGTATCTCCCAGAACATTCTTAAAGTACTGTTTTGCTCACTTCCAAATAAAACAGCTGGTTCACTGGTTAATGGTGGCCCAAAGGACATAGATGTCCCAGTAGACCTCAAAAGCTCTCCAATTCCTGTTAGACAATCTAATGTGTAAATTATAGACTCACTAATTTGACTGTAAGCAAAGGTTTTCCTCTGATCTTGGAACAATTTATGTATTCTACTTCCACTGAAGTACAATTCGACACTGGGACTATGAAAATTTTAAAGTTCTAGTCAGGGATTCCTATGTCTCATGCTTGATAGAAAAGAGCTTAAGTGAGATTAAGCATTCCCGTTCTCCTTGATTTGTCTAAATCTACCCACAACCAACCACACACACTCATATCACCTTGAATTTTTCAATGTTAGATCATTTGAAAAACAAAAATTGTCTATCGATCAGGTTACAAACCCCATAATGCCGCTTTGTCTTCTACTCTGGAAATGGTAATAATGTTCTGGTCCTTCACAGATATCAGTAAATATTTCATGACCAGGAAGAGACAAGGCAGGTAAGATTAACCTATACTTTTCCCTGTTTATGGTCTCTGTGTTTAAAATGTAACCAAATTCATCAGCCAGAGGGCATAAGGACAAATTAATATAGAAATTTCTGCAACATATATGAAGTAAGCTTCTTTCTTTTGACCATCTCTAGACTTCCATTAGGCTTGTGAAGTTATCCAAATTTTAGAGAAAGATGGGAAATTACTTCTCAGAAATATCTGCTCTCTTTCGAGGCTGTGATTAAACCATTAATCATTATTTCAACCCCAAAATCAAGTTGTTACACTGACCTCCTACTAGCCAGGTGTTAGAGACTAATTCCAAGATGATTATCTGTTCCTACAGTGTCGTAGTAGGCATGTTTCACAGACTCAGTGCACACATACACAGACACACTCATTCTGACATATATTCAAACACCCACACAAACTCGCTCCTACATGGTATACAAACACATTCATACTGTGAAATGCTCATTATGTGTGCATAGTCACAAATACTTACTCATACAGATTCCTTCACAAATTTGCTCATGGGTGGTATGCACAGATTTACACAGGCAGAAAAACACATACCTACAACTGAATCAAAGTTATACAAAAAATTGTCTTGTCTCCATTCTACACTCCAATACCTCCTGTCCTATCCTATCCTATCCTATCCTATCCTATCCTGTCCTGTCCTGTCCTGTCCTGTCCTATCATATCCTATCCTATCCCATCCCATCCTATTCCATTCCATTCTACTCTACCTCCTTCCATTCTATTCTATTAACTTAAAAAAAGTCCTGGTCTTAATCATTACTATGTAAACATGATCTCAGGCATTCAGAATGAGGACCATGGAACAGTGAATTCTCCATGCAGTAGTCTCTGTAATACATGTCATCTTCAAAAATTCTGAGTCCCTAACAAAGGGACTCAAGGAGAAGCGGGACCAGCCTTGTCCCACATATGCAAACTAGGCTTCAGAGAAATTCATGAGCCCAGAATTCAATGTGGGCTAAACCTGCAAACTTGTTCCGAGATTAATTACTTTCAGCAAAGTTTTTGGGGAAAATCAATGTGCTGGTTTAATGCAGGAAAGCATTTTAAATTTCTGTAAGATCAATAATCTTTGCTGGACTGGGAGTGTTCTGGGAACATGGTGAAAAAGTGCCCTTATCTCATTAAAGTCATATATAAAAGAAACAATTCAGTGCCCTACCATAGGAATAGGTTTTTCCAGTGCAAATAAACATTTGAATTGAGAATAACTAAAAGGTTCATTAGACACCTTATCTCTGAACCCCCTACCCCACCCAGGACCTTGTTCCCTAGGTGGCCCAGTCTGGGGAACTAATTGATGCTCACAATTCCAGAGTATCCCAGACATTTCCTGTGACTGGTTCTAAACTCAGAAGTACTTCAGCATGCTATGAGTCCAGAGATATGGCACAGAATTCAGGAGAATATAAGTGACACACCCTGCCCTCTTTTTCCTAATTTGGTCCCCTAATGCCAGGATCATGTAGGTGAGAGTTGCACTTATCCCACCCTGGTGGGTTGGGTGGGTTTGGAGCAGCAAATGTATTTGGATGATGTTTTTGGTTCCCAAAAATGTCAGAGAGAAGCCGTGCTCTGAATTCTTCCCTGGAATTGAACCCAGATCCTCAAGGTCCCCTGTCCTTGGAGTCAGTGCTCCACTTTTTAATGTCTTCACATTATCATGGTTATTAGCTCAGTTGCCATCTTAAGAGCCCTCTCATTTACCAGCTCCTAGAAACCAAGGGTACCCGTAATGAAATGACACAGGCACTACTGGAATATCACTCCCTCCCTTGAGAAGGACTTGCTTTTCTCTCAGTCGATAGAAATTCCTCTAAGACAGTCCAAAAACTTGATTCTAGGCCTTGCTTGTTCAAGAAAGTGAGGTAGTGGAGGAGTTTGTTTTCACTTAAGAAGGGAAGAGAGATCCCAAGAGAAGGGGAGCTAGAAAAGGACAAACCAGTTATCTTGGATTTCCCTCTCACTCCAGTGGTGGCTCTCCTGTTTACTGTTCAGCTCTTTCCAGATCAAAGTCCTTTTCTAGCAGCTGATGCCGAACAGGGTGTGATTCAGCAAAGTTCAGGTTTCAGTCCCTATTCCTGGAAGTGACTGTGTTGTCAGGAAAGGAGGGAATGTGAGCTGTGTTCACTTGAATGTTCTTGTTAATACATGGAGCTTTCAAGTAGAAGCCAGAGACCCTCCTTCTTACTCTTATTTCCCTAAGTAATCAGCCTCTCTATAAAGAGTCTGGTTTGGAGCTAGGATGGTGTAAACTTCTGGCAGATTTTAGCTATTGTTTAATTGAAACAGACATAGGCAGCCATCCTGTTCTCTCTGTGGTGGCTGTGTGAGCAAAGAGGATCCTGGTAACAGGGCAGGGACAGAACTACCAGGAAGGAGAGTTCCGGAACTTTGGATCTGAGTGACTGCAGCATTTAGGATTAGGATTTTGACAGATTCTTATCTGACCTGCAACTTCAGCACACGTCTTCCTTGCGGAAATGGGTGTGAGACATGGACCTTGGATGGAATCCATCTTTGGGGGTCCTTTCTGTGGAAACCAGGGCCTGGATGGGTGGGGGTGGGTGGGCAGGTAATGCAATCTTTAAGGTATGATGGGGTTTATTGAGTAGATGTTTAAAGAAGATGCAGGAGCTTTACAGACCAGATATAACCTAAATTTGAAGGTGTTATTTTCAAGGAAGCTTCATGGGGGCAGCCTGCCATTACAAATTTTGCTTTAGTGTCATGTCTGTGGGTTAGCTGCAGAAGTTTATCTGTTCAGTAGTTGTGTGGGGTCATCTCAAAATGGAAGGAATGTGAGAAGTCACTTATCTCAAAGCCCAATACCATCCCCAATTTTAATAGCAACTCAAGGCTTCCTATTCCCTATACTCAGATTGGTGTGAGAAGTCTTTCACCCACTGAGAGATTTAGGGATCATTATGCCCTATTTGGGTCCAAGTGTCATTGGAGAAAACACAGCAATGACTCTTATCATGGATGTGGGAGCCACACTAGGAAACACTAGGAAAAACCCACAAAGTGGCTTTGGTCTTAAAGCCCCATGTAAGGCTCACTCAGAAAAACAGTCCCCACACCTCACTATAACATTCAGCAGCCCTTGGGTGTGTCCAGTTGGTGTGACCAGACTCACTGCTTATCCTGCTATGCTGTATCACTCATAGTTTACATGCAAATTTCAGATGCGTATTTCTACTTTTCTAAATTCATAACAATTTATGCTTTCAATAACAAGATCAAGATGTGACCTGGCTAGAAAGTTAATGTTGGGGAGCAATTGTAGCTCAAGTGGTTGAGTGCCTGCTTCCCATGTATGAGGTCCCAGGTTCAATCCCTGGTACCTCCTAAAACAAACAAACAAAACAAACAAACAAATATGAAAACCAACTCTCAGTAGGGAGCAGATGCAACTCAGTGGTTCAGCGACTGCTTCCCATGTATGAAGTCCTGTGTTCAGTCTCCAATACCTCCTTAAAAAAAAAAAAGTTAAGGTTCCATTTGTATGCATATGCCCACATGTGTGTGCCATGTGGAGAGTTTTTTTTTTTTCTGCTGAACTCAGTGCTGGATAGTTATGCAAGTTTAAAAATAGAATCTTATCTGATTTTATAATAAATGGGAGTGATGATCATGTTCTGCATGCTTGTGGCTGGAAGGAAGATTTGGGGAGACATTGCGTGTTGGGACCTTACTTGGAGAAACCAGAGTGAGGAACTCCTTGGAGGAGAGGGGAACAGTGGGCTTTGGAGAACAGAGAACACTTATGTTTGAAGTTGACTTTTGCTTTTTACGAGAAAGTTGTAAGAAAATTTGAAATAAGCATAAAAATCACTGGGTGTCTCCAGTGGAAAACTATGCATTGCTTAATTCACAGTCTTTAGAGTTTTCTGATTCCATTCTTTCATTGCTTCAGAGCTATTTTGAAACTATGTAAATTTTTGATAAGCGATACTAGTGCAAAATAATCTTCACCATAGGCATGTGTTTTAATTTGCGAAAGGACTCCTGGTGCTAAGGCCTCGAAATGGATTGACTTTTATAAAAGGGATTTATTTGGAGTAAAACTAACAGCTATGAATCCATGAAATGTCCAAATCAAGGCAACATCAGAGGTGCTTTCTCACCCAAGTCAGCTCCTGTTGATCCTGTTGTCCAGCCATATGGCAAAGCAAGATATTTGCTGGTCTATGCTAAGGTCTCTGCCTTCCCCTCCAAAATCTACCATCTTCTAGAGATCACCTGTGGGAAACCAGATATAGGGCTTGTCTGTTTCCAAACCACCTCTATCAGTCTCGGCTGCTCCACTTTCTTCCCAAGTTCAGTTGCAAGCTATCAGGCATATAGCTCTTCTTTCCCTAGGCATTAGCTCTTTGAGCTTCTTGGGGTCTTCTCTGCTTGAGCTCAACTGTGGGCAAAACTGGAGTCTTTTCTCCCACATGCCAGTATCAATATGGCAGAGCTCTTTGCTCTTGTTAAGTCTCCATTTATATCACAGCAGCAAGAGGGTGGAGCCTCAACCTGAGCTCTGCCTCACTGACGTAGTCAAATTGAAAGGGTCTCACACCCATAGGAATAGTTTAGTGCAAAACATAATCTTTTCTTTTCTGTGATTCTTAAAAGGACCTCAAATCATCAGAGCATAGAAAGAAAATATGCCCCTGGAAGTTGAATTCAATTTCCTCCCTCACCGTGAAAAATATAATTCTGTGTACACTTTTAAATACATTTCAATATTGCTGAACTATAAGTGTGTTTGATCTTTGGGATTCTTCTTTCAATCAATTGTAACACCTGCCTGGGTTCTTCATTAGAGTTAAATACACTCCTTAGTACGTGGTCATTTTATATTTGTATGAGAATCATGGTTTCAACTTATTTTGAAAATTTTCTATTAAAGAGGTGGAGGATGTAGAAGGTGATTGAGTAGGCCCATGAATAGGAAAAGTCTGGTGGTGGCTTCTGAGAAAACACTATGCATAAAAATATATATTTTAGCCTATAGTTTCCTGGTATAATATTTCTTACCAATTGTGAATGAATAAAATGCTTCTTCAATAATATAGTAATAATTTCCTGGAATTTATTCAGTTTAAGAATATATCCATATTTTGAAACTACCTCTATGTAATAGTGAAAATTAAATTTTCTATTTACTTCCTGGGACACTAAATGTCACATGTTCTAAATTCCACCCCAAATTTATCCTTGACATCTAACTTGACACATTTATTGTTACAATGATCTGTGTACTTGTACCTTATATACCATATATCTTAGAAAGCAACACACTTGATGGACTTATCTTTGATTCCTACCCCTCACTCAAGGCATGCCCTGCCCTTGATTTCCTGAAGGTCATGGAAAACAAGCTCTGTCTGGAAGTCGTCTGTGTTCAATAACATTGTGGCCAAAGTGATTCTTCCTTCAGGATGAAAAGTGCTGGGTCTGTACTGAGCTTCCAAGATAATGCATTGACTATATGTATTATTTTCTTATTGCTGCTGCAACAAATTACCACAGGTTTAATGGCTTAGTACAAATTTTTTCTGTTACCTTTTTGGAGGTCATAACTACAAAATGAATCCAAGGATCTAAAATCAAAGTTTTGGCAGGGCTGGCATTTCTGAAGTCTCCAGGGGACAATTAATTTCCTTCATATTAGGGAGAAGGGCATTTTTCTGTTTACCATTCTGTCTTAGAGGCTGAGTCCTGGAATAAAGAAATCATCAGCAAAGAGAATGGATAGTCTCTTCTAGAACTGTGTAATCTAAAGTCATCAGGAAAAAATTAAATCATCATAGTAACAAGGAGAAGTGTGATATAATGGGAGTCTGCCAAAGAAACTTGTACATTTCCCCAACCAACTATGTTTATGTTCTGTTGTGCCTTTCGACTTACTTCATTCTTCTCTTTCCTATTCCCCAGACATTCTCCAGTTAACTGCCATGGATCAGTTCATATCAGCCTTCCTGTCAGGAAAGAATTTGCAGCAGTTAGCTTCCAATTTTTTCCCTTACTATTTCACATTAATCAATAAGACAGGTAACATTCTTTCCCAGGAAACCCTCACTGGTATTCAAGAAGCCCTTAAAGAAGGGAAACTAAAAGTTATGATTGACATGATTCAGAAATCACATAAAGAAGCAGAAAATTCTCTCCTGGATTTGGCTGTGATCAGTGAATCTGGGACTGGGAAGTCCAGTTTCATAAATGCTCTGCAAGGACTTAGTCATGAAGAGGAGGATTCTGCTGGTGTTGGGGTTGTGGAGAACACACAGAAGAAAACACCCTATCAACATCCAAAATATCCAAGAGTTACTTTCTGGGACCTGCCTGCAACAGGAACACCTGATTTCCTTCCAGAAACTTACTTAGGAAAGGTAGGATTTGCTAACTATGACTTCTTCATCATCATTTCTTCCTCACGGTTCAAGTACATTGATATTTTGCTGGCCCAGAAAATCAAAGAGGTAGGGAAACATTTCTACTTTGTTAGAACCAAAGTGGGCAGTGATTTTTATAATGAAGACAAAAGCAAACCCAGGTCCTTCAATAGGGAGAGAGTTCTACATAAGTCTCGAGAAAAATGTCTGACAAATCTCAGTGACATTGGAGTGCCTGCTCTATGCATCTTCTTGATTTCCAACTTTGACCTGGCTGACTTTGATTTCTCAAGCCTGGAGAAGACATTTCTGAAGGAGCTCCCTGCTCACAAGCACTACACTTTTGTGCTTCTGCTGCCCAGTTTGTCTGAAGCTGCCGTTGAGCTGAAGAGAGATTTCCTTAAAGAGAAGGTCTGGCTGGGTGCCCTGAAGGCAACAGCTTTGGCTTTCATACTTTTCATGCCCATCATCAGTGGCTTTGATTTGCCAGAACAGGAGAAGTGTTTTGAGCTTTATCGAAGCTATTTTGGTCTGGATGACAAGTCTATCAATGACATTGCCCAGAACCTTGTTATATCTGTGCAGGAGATCAAGAGTTACATTAAATCTTTGAATTTTGGGTTAATTGTGAAGGATGATAGTATAACAGCAAAAGCCATGAAATGTGCCGAATCCTACTCCTCAGTGAATGGAGGCCTCCCATTTACTATCTTCCAGTTTTGGAAAACTTACTTTCTACATTTGAAATTCCTCAGTACGGTGGCTGATGATGCCAAAGTTCTCTTGCACAAAACTTTAGAGAGCTCCAATCTAAGAGAATGAGATGGAGGTAGGGTCTTTTCTAACTGAAGAACAACTAGCCCTTCAGGTCCTGTATTCTCTGAGTGGAGGTCCTCTTCCTTCCAAGCCTCAGATCAGCTCTTCCCTCAGGTGAAATCGATGGATGTCTAGTGGAGGAAAGACTTTGCTCTTCATTGATATCTCACTGTTGTGTTCAGGGGATTTTACATGCCTGTATTCTGCATTCCCTGTCTCTTTTTGGCTGAATTATGACAGTAATGCACCACAAAGTTTTCATTTATCTCCATGTATTATGCAGTGGACTATATTTGCATTATTTACTCAGATAAGAAACATTTTGGTAGCAATTAAGATGACCATTATCTATTGACTGTTTAAATTATTTTTCCATTTTATCATCTCAATAACATCCTCACCAAAATAAAGAGAAAAAATCCACAAATTTGGAAACATGGCTCAGTGAAGAATAGAAAGTGTATTGTGGGAAAATGCAGCAGGACCAGGAGAGAGAGTCGACAAGGATTTTGAGAGAAATGAGTTAGAATGTCATATTCCCACATGATTTTGAGTAAATAGAGGAAAATAAACCAAGTTATTGCTTATATTTCTGGGAGTTTCTCAAAACATTCTAAGCTGAGAAGAATATGTGAATAGGGTGCAGTGAGGGGCAGAAGACATGAGAGAGTGAAGGAGAATTAAGAGAGATTCTTGAAGGCAAAGATGGGGTGGAACTGGGATATGATGAAAAATTGTGTACTTTCCTCCTCCCACCCATCTTCTTTAGTTCAAATCTCTAAAACAGGCCCTAACAAACATCAAAGGTATGTGCCAAAACTGCTGGAATCCTTTTTCTTGCTGTTACAGTAAATTCACATGAAAATTCCCCTCCCTTCTTCACCCCATCACTTGTATAAGATTGATACTATTTAGAGTAAGTGGTATACACTAGGAAGGCCATTCCTAAGGTCCATAATAACTCCAGAATTTCACCACCACCAGCCACCAAACCCCATGGATGGAGGACAATGAGATATAGAGAAAAGCATACCTGGAGCACACCCACTCAAACCCCACCAGGCTCCCCCACTGCACAGGAGAGTCTTCCTGTACGGCAAAACGTAATTAGTGAGGTAGAGAAAGTTGAATCCCTTTAAATGTTATTTCCTGTTTAAATGGTGTAAAATGTTTTAAAATATATCTTGGCTATATCATAGGGACTCTGATTTAAAAAAAACATATCCTCAGATTTTATGATCTCCTTTTCCAGTACAGAATTTAAACTCTCAAGGTCCGAGTAGCTCATTTTCACACCACCAGAACTTTTGTGTCCTTATTAAGACCATGGGCACTGGGAAGTTATCACTATTCTCCACTTAGTCAAATAGGTATTGCCAGCACTGACACCAACATGTCCTTTACCTCCAGGAGAAATAATGACTTTTCCTACATCCCCAGGCCTATAGCTCCCATTTCAGTGGTCTTTCTTTAATATAGTACAAGGAACTCAGTAAGCTTGCACAAAACAAGAACTATCACAATATTTACAAACGTGGATTTTGTTTTCAATGTTGACTTTTCCCCAAGTTACCATGATTAGGTTTCTGCATTCCTTCTCTCTGGTAAATTAAAACTAAGAAGACAGAACTAAAGGAATCATTCTATGTCCTTTACTTCATTTGCCTCATCCCGGTGTTAAGAGTAGTGTCCAAGTGCCTGGCTAGACCTTCATAAAATGCCTGGTATGTTGGGATCTGCCTGGGAGTGTGAAGAGGAGAGCTAGAGAATCTGGGATGAGGGGACAGAACTGTGGGATATTGATAAACCACGACCTGTGAATTCTCCCCATCAATGTGTATAAGCAACTTCATATTCTTGAACCAGGAAGGCCAGTTACACCAGAACCTCTGTTCTCTGTCTAAGGAGGCTTCTGAAGCTCCTGCAGGAGGTATTACAGTGGTTATCCACCAGTTTGAGATTCTGGAGTGGGCTTCTTTCCTTTAGCAATCCTCAGTCCATTGCTTCATGACTTCTCAATTGTAACATAATCTCACTGCCTTAAACTTTCTTGTCTGCATATAATTTACCCTATAAGTACAAAATCCTTTTCATGACATTTGTTTGGGGGTAGTGTTCTAGACCACCAGATAGTTGTGGTTGGTAAGAAAGGAAATGAGGCCTCACGATTACCCCCCAATGCTTCTGATTAAAGACATCTTTCAATTTTCCTCTACCAGCATCAGTAGTCAAACATGCCCTGCCTTGTCTTCTGCCCAATTTAGGGGCCATCAAATGACGTATTGGGGCTTCTGTACTAAGATATTCTTGGAGCAAGTCATGTGACAGCAAAAGTTCAGCTCACAGGAAATCTGGGTTTCACCCTCTCATTTCTTCAGTCTTCCATCAACATGACAACAAACAACTGAAATAATATAGTGGTAGCCATCATCAAGAAATGGGCTGATATTTTTTTGGTGTACCTCCGCTCCTGTATAATTGCAATAACAGGTAACTTTTATTGATAGCTAATTGTGGGCCATGCCATAGCAATGCCATTTCACTTTCATAATAATCCAAGAAGTGGGCACATTTACGACACTTTTCTTTTTCTTTTTTTTACAAAAGAAACCCAAAGCATTAAGTCACTTGCCCAAAGCCACAGAGCTAGAAACTGGGAAAAATGAGATTGGACTCAAGATTGACTCTCTTACTCACTTGCTCTTGCTTGCTTCCTCTTTTGTGGACCTACACAAAGCTCGAGATTCTTAGTATCTTTGTCTCAAGACATTTCTTACTTTTCCTCAATTCTATTTCAGGGTTGTACATGAGATCCAGAGGATAGTGCAGGCAGTTGTGCCAATAACATCATCTTGATGGTTTCAGTAAGGATTATATTTGAAAGGCAATGTGGAAAAATGACTTTTGTGGGCAAAGGAAAAGTCCTGAAAATTGGAATATCATTATTCTATGATAGTGTATTCCAGGAACACAAGACTTTGACATCACCCCTCAACGGTTTTTTCTGATGTTTGCTTGCACTCCAGGTTTTCAGCCTTTTCCATCCTTGTAGTTATTTTATTTGCATCACCTCAATGTGTTCAGGTCACAGGTCAATGATTGACAGTCACACTTAAAGCCATAAATGTGTGTGTGCTGCTTCTACAATGAGTCCACATGTCAATCTGGCAACTTTCTGATAATTCCAGCATTATCCTCAGGCTATGAGGATTTTTAACAGGCATCATGTGGTTGTATGTTTTGGGTTGGTTCTCCAATAAGCTGCATTCAAATATTCTTTCTTCCCTCATGGCCTCCAGCCTATCTCTCCATTGTTTTCAGAAGCAGGAATTCCTGATTGAATTCAGAAAAACTTGCAGAATTCCCAGAACTGGCCTAGCAACTCTCCCCAAGGACAAACCCAATGAATGCCCCCAATTCCCCTGTGTCTTCCTCTCTTCCAACTGGAATATTTAATTTCCTCAATAAAGTATGTCCTCATTCAGGCACCGTGCATTTCATTCACTTCTGCTTCCACATGTGACACCTGTCAGCTGTTCAGGGCCCAGTGTTTCTGTCCCCACTCATCTTAAAATGAGCAACTCTTAAGTCCCTTATGCCTTTGCAATCCTTTCTCTCTGGTATTGGCCTGACACAAGCCTAACACCTGTGCCCACCTTGAATCTCATCCACTGGTCCAAGACACATGCTTGTTAAAATCAGCTGTTATAACTTTAAACCAGGCCAATTGTCTGATCAGAGTCCTTTAGATTTTTCATTAAGGGGTTTCTCTATATCTTGCAGTTGACCATTCTAAGCCTTTACTACAATGTCTCTTCGATTTTGTCAGAGTTCTTTTCCTTTAAAAAGAAAACCTTTGGCCCCAGCTCTCCATATTTAGACTCTGTTAGGGATACTGTAGCAGGAACTATATTTTTAGTAAATTTCTTGTAGGATCCAAGCCCACTCCATGAGGGATTATACCTCCATAAATCTTCAGGCCATTAACTAGAGATGCCACCTAGACTTGTCATGGTTTCTATCCTTGACCTGGGCTTTACTCTGCATACTGACAGTTGCAGGGTATTTGGTCTGAATGAGGAATTCAACAAAAGATATGTTCAAATCTTACCTGAATTGCTGTGAGTGTGAACCCATTTCTAAATGAGCTTTTTGAAGAAGCTTTTATTATTTTAGGTTTGGTCCCATTTATCAACAGGATCTTTGAAGATTCTATTTAGATGAACCCAAATTGAATTGTGGTGGGTCTTGATCCCTCATACTGGAGTCCTTATAAGCAAAGGAAATTAGACACATAAATAAAAGTGAGAAGTCAGAGAAAATGACAGGAGGAGACAAAAGAGAAAGACCCCTACTTCAAACCTTAAAAAAATTCAAGTGAAAATGGAGCAAAGACCTAAAATAAGAGCCAGAACGATAAAACTTCTGTAAGAAAATGGAGGCAACCACTTGTTAGGCAATAATTTCATAGATTTTACACCCAAAGCACAAACAATAACAACAAAAAAAGATTAATGGACCTCATCAAAATTAAAAAGTTTGTTCATCAAAGGATTTTAACATGTAACTAAAATGATAACATAATGAATGGGAGAATGCAATAAAAGTTTACCAGCAGAATATATAATGAAATTATTCAACTGAACAACAGAAAGACAACCCAATTTAAAAAAAATGTGCAAGAGGGGAATTATCAGAAGAAGATCTCAGATTAAGCAGACACGGATAAACTCTCTCACAAAAAGAAGGGAGAAAGAGCCAAAAGCTTTCCTAGGGATCTGCTTTGGAGTTCAGCAGACCAGGACAGTACTTCACGACTCCCAGGAGAGTGAGCAGCAGAGAGATGAAAAATCAGAAATGACGAATGTGAGTTAAAACACCTATGGCATCTGGGAAGGGTTCCAGTTCCCCACCTCAAAGAAATTAAGCTGTGGTAAGACCTCTGGCTCACTGCAGTTGAGAGGAGATCAGTCATCTTCCGCTCTGTCAGCTGTTTCAAGGGAAAATGGTGTGGGAGAAGGGGGAGTTTTTTTTCAGTGAATTTGGCTATCACAGCCCTCATTGAATCTAAATCCTAGAGTGTCAACACAGGAACAATGGAAACCAAAGACTGGAACACCTCTGTAGAAAGGTGAACCAATGGCCACCATCTCCTGGCCATTCTGGAAAGTGCATGGACAAAAACTGTTTTTGGTTCTCCCTGTATCCTATACCCTGGAAGAAAATTTGCACTCCATTAGTGAGTGCCTGACACAATTTTGATAACTTAAACTGGAAAATCAGAATATACCATGCAGAACTGGGTGGGAGAGAGTGTGGTCTGTGATGTGAACTGTGGTCTATGCTCGGTGGCAAGGCCCCAGGTTGTGTATATCCATTGCGGGTGTTGTATCACATGGATGAGGAATGGTGGTGTGGGATGTTGTTGGAGGTGTGGGCGGTGGAGAACATGGGAATCCCTGTAATTTCTGAGTAATATTTAGGTAATCTAAGCACTGTTAAAAAAAAAAAATATATATA
>JAQZBX010038405.1:0-23434 GCA_029593785.1 Cabassous unicinctus | reverse complement strand
GGAGACCTGGGGGTCTGTAGACCTGTGGTCCAGGAGAGGTACTTGCTTTTCTTTTCGTTGTAGATACCCTACATGGAGAATACTGGGGCAGTACTGTAGTTTTTGCATTATGGGCTTGTAGATATTTTTGCCTTCTCAGAATTCACACTACCAAGAAAATGCTGGACGTGTTGCTTTTATCAGTTCCTCTTCTATTTAAGCCTTGGCTTGATGGAGAGCAGATGACTGAGTATCACAGTGGAGGATACTAGTATAGTACCTCTAGGGATGATCAAATGAAGTCCTTCCTCAAATACAGTGTCTAGCTTAGTCAATATCTTCCCAGGGCTCTTAAGTCTATCTCTGTTGAAATGTTGGGTACACCATTTACCAGCCATGGACCTTAGGCAAGTCCTTTTTGGGTCTTCAGAGGCAACTCATTCACAATTCTAAAGACTTCTGCTTTCAGAGGTGACTAAAGGTCACCTATAGTAACTAACCCGGCATGTTATTAAGGACTACTGATATTTCATCTCAGTAACTTAAAACTACTGCATTGCTGGTGTTTTCTAAGGCGCGGAATTCAGTCTCTGCTCAGAAGTGTGTTTGGAAAGCTTCAGGGCACAGACTCATGCAGAAAGCAGGGTGGCCCCTTAGGTGTTAGTGACGCAGCATCAGTGTTGTCTGTCCCCGGTGATGATTTTCAATGGCTATTTTTGCTTTGTAATTATAAATCTCCATTATATCATCACTGTTTAGTTTGAATATAGTTAATCCTTCAGCATATGGTTGTACATATACTTTTCTGATAACTAAGTTTGAAGATAAATTTTTGCTGTTATTCACACATACCCGAATTTTTAAAGCAGACATGCTCACAAGCCCCTATAACTTGCTTTTATTATAACAGTTCGGTGGCAAAGGGCTGGCTGTGAATCGGTTTGCAATATACTATCAAGGTTAAGTTTTATAAGACTATTCAGTTAGTTGTAAGTAGATAGATGCATCGCTATTCCTCTAAGATCAGTGAATATACTACTACTCTTCTTTTAAAGCAGGAGCAGGCTAATTTTTTTCTGTAATGGACTAGATAGTAAATATTTCAGGCTTTGCAGGCCTCTATCACAACTACTGGATTTCTCAGCTCTGCTGTTGTCATGTAAAAACAGCCATAGATAATTCATAAACAAATGGGTTTGGCTGGATTAAAATAAAACCAATAATTTACAAAAACCAGTCATGAGCTGGCCTGCAGGATGTAGTTGGCTGACCCCTGTTTTGAAAAGTACAGGCCAAGTTATTTCTAAATGGTCCTCTCCAATTCTTTTTCATGATGTTCTTTTGCCATGGGAATGTGAGAATGAGTTTAGTATCAGACTAGTTGGTTTTTGCCCCACTTAAGTCAGCTGTGCTCAAAAGTATTTGAGATCCACTAGTATACAAAAGTCAGTTAGAGGGAGCGGACGTTGCTCAAACAGTTGAGCGCCTGCTTCCCACATGGGAGGTCCTGGGTTTGGTCCCCGGTGCCTCCTAAAAATTCAAACAAACAAATGAAAAAACCAACTCAGGGGAGCCGATGTGGCTCAGTAGTTGAGTACCGGCTTCCCACATAGGAGATCCCGGGTTCAATCCCTGGCCCCGATACCTCAAAAAAAAAAAAAGTCAGTTAGAGCTATTGCGTATTCTATAAATAGTCAACTTCATTCTTTATTCTGAATGTTGGACGTTGGGATTTGTAAAATGCATTCTTGTGGGGAAGCCATAAATAGAGGGAATGGGAAGGCAGCAAACTAGGTTAAATAATAGTCTAAATATCTGTTTATCAGAATACAGCAGAACACTCAAAAATGATGCAATTTCTTAAAGAAACTGCTTATTTAAAAAATGAAACTACATCAATTCTGTAGGCAAGAGATTGGATTAAAAACTAATGTGCATCTTTAAATGAAGAATAAAACAGAAATATTATTGTATTAATACAATATGACTTTCAATGGAGAATATTTGCAGCTTGTAACCCATACTTAAATCTTAAGTATATAAAATTGTAGGTTTTCTGCTGTGGACATGAAAATATAAATCATATGATATTACTAGTCACTGTGTTGTTTTAAATAGAAATAAATGCTAGCTGTTATACTGTATAATATTAGGTCCTCTATTAAACGAAGCACAGTATTTGATTTCTGTCAGCATAAATTGTTTTAACCTTGAGCAACATTTATTATAATCAATGCAATAAATTATAAAAGGACATTTTAAAAGTTCAAACAAAAAGTTGAAATGAAGAGAATGTTAAGATTCATATTTCTGGTTATAATCTGAAACAGAAAAGTTTGACTAAATGTATTTGGAAATTGTTTCATTAAAATTTTAAAAATCTGTTTTAAAGAATAAGTTTACTAAAACAATAACCTATTTTTAAGCACCTTCCTAGAGTCCTCATCAGCTTTAGTAGTCAGGTAAAAATTCAGTTAATGGTAAAGTGTAGCCCTTATGGCAATTTTTCAGAATTGCTCTCTTTAAAGGAAAATTAGTTTTGCTAGGCTACCAAATTACCTTTATACGCTTGCACATTACTTATATCACACTGGATACCCATCACTGGAGAAAGGACAGGCTTAGACTATGCATAGGTAATGGGTTGGGTCCTCTGTTCTAGTTGAGGACTGAGCTCCACAGCTTCAGACACTAGAGGTAAGTGACCAGATCAGGTGGGTAACAATAACCAACCTGTACTTCAGTCACTGAATGAGATGACATAAGAAAAATGCCCTCCAAATTCTAACCAATGTAGTGAATTGTTACCCAAAGGCCTTGCCTTGTTTTTCAGGGCAACAAATATATACCAATAGGGAAGCGGATGTGACTCAAGTGATTGGGCTCCTGTCTACCATATGGGAGGTCCAGGGTTCAATTCCCGGGGCCTCCTGGTAAAAAGCAAGCTGGCCCAAGTGGAGAGCTGGCCCGCGTGGAGTGCTGGCCTGCGTGGAGCGCTGACCCATGCAGAGTGCTGGCCTGCCCAGAGAGCTGGCACAGCAAGATGACACAACAAAAAGAAACACAGAAGAGAGACAATGTGAGATGCAGCAGATCAGGGAGCTGAGGTGGCGCAAGAGATTGAGCAGCTTCACGACAATCTGGAAGGTCCCAGGACCAGTTCCCAGTGATGCCTAAAGAGAAGACAAGCAGACACCGAAAAACAAACAGAGAGCAGACAGTGAGCACAAAACAGTGGGGGGCGGGGGAGGGCATAAATAACTAAATCTTAAAAAATAAAAAATAAAAAAAATATATATATATACCAATTGCCTAATCTTTGCTTTTGCCAAGCACTAGAGATAATTTTTAAAAAATAAATATTTAACTATGAAACTAAAAACATACTTGATTCTTATATAACCACTACACTCTGCTTGAGTTTTTTCATCTTTGCTTCTTTGAAGATCCCTTTATTTTGCATTAATACATGCTGTGAAAGATTTGAGTACCTCAGTAGAAATAGTCTAAAGACAAAGAGAATATTTAAAAAACATTTATTTATCTGTCTCTCAGCAGTTATAAAATAAAGTGTTTATATGACATAGGGTCAGAATTTAGAGATGTAGCCTTTCTTCTCTATTTATTCTGATCAAGGTTGAATGTGCAGAAAGTGGTAGATCTTTCACTCTCACGATATATATACCAATGATTTCCTTTGCCTTGAGTTTCTACAGCAGTGGGTCTGCAGCAGACACATCAGCCACTTATGTTTTGCCATTGCCCAAACCGTCCAGTTTTGTTTCATGCATGTTAGTTTTATTTCTGCGATTTAATGGTGAGTTCCTTAAAGATAAGAGTCAGATCTCAGACTCTTTCAGCTTCTCCCAGAGCACTTATCCTAATGCTAGCCCCATAGCAAACACTACAGAGCAGTTTGTTGATTGACAGTAATCTAAACACAGTCAACATTCCTAATCGTGACCGCTCATGTGCAACTGGACGAAGATAGAGCACCAGTTTAGCAGAATATCAAGTAGATATCCACTTGAGTGACACAACAGGGTTGAATCTGAGGTTTTTAATTTGGTGATGTTTATATATCTCTGCTCTTACTCATCGTGATTCCTTGTGATACATTTAGATTGGAAAGAGCATCTCTCCACATTTTTTCCCCCAACCCTTATTCAGAATTAAATCTAGGCTGAATGATTGAGGAAAGGTCATCCTTTCTCAATCTTTCACTAATAAAACCTTTGTGTTTGCGCATGTGTGTGCGCGCGCATGTGTGCGTATAACCTTTTCTCTCTCTCTCTCTCTTTTTCCCTGTATTACAATGACTGAAAAGAACTTTGTCCTGTGATATCTGTAGTATATCATAAGCAATTTGGGTTAGAAGAAAGAAAGGCTTTATTTTTCACTTTAGCTTTTCATTTGCTTATTTCCCTATTGTAGTGCACATTTAATAGTTTGGCATATCCAGTATCCATGACTCTGAAAACAGAGACCCCTTTTGCATGAAGAGAAATATCTCTTTTGCATTCTCAAGGCTGATTTTCCCTGCCCCTTTAGTCTAGTGATGGGCTCATTACCCAAGTCCAGCCAACCAGAATCCCCATGATTGGTTCGGGCAAGGACAGGGATGTCTCCTTGAACCATTAGGAAAGAGGTGATTCTTTTCCTATAAGTTTGCTGAGTTGGTGGACTAAATGCCTGGATTGGCTTGTCACCATCTTTGTCAACACACAGAGAGAGGTTTTCTGAAAAAATAAGCTAACACCAAGGAAAGAAGAACTGAGATAGAAACAGATTTTATATGACTCAGTTTGAACAGCTTTTCGGCATAAGCAATAAATTCCCTTTTTAGCTGAGGTTTATCTAAGTTGGATTCCCGTTATTTGCAACTGAAAGAGTTCTGCCTAATTCAACTGTGTCAAGAGAAAAGCTTGCAATTCTCATATAAAAATAGCCTATTGAGTGTTCTTTTTTCCCCCATCACATTAATATTAGGTTTATCCTGCCTAGCACTATAGCAGATCAAGATTTCAGCACTGAATAATATTGATAGGGCAGGCCTTGTGCTTGGAAGTTCAAGTTTTGTCATATGCATACTTTTACAAAGACAGGGTGTTAGGTTTAATATTTCTGGCACTAAGCTGTATGCCCCGCCAGTTTTAACAATTGCTTGATGTGCAGGTTTTTTTTTCTTTTCATGACTCCATGAATAAATTTCTCGCACTAGAGAAGAGTGTGAAATCAGGTTGTTTTCTCACTACAGGATAAGGCATTTTATGTGAACATAATTTGTGAGTGCAGCTGTGTTGCCTAAACCTACTTACTCTTCAGTGTGATGCCTGTGCAACCTTCTTATCACTTTGAATGGTCACAGGGCCTTTAAATGGATCAGCATTTCCCATCCTCTTTGTGCTACAAAAGGGTATGAAAAATGTAAATTAGAGAGCAGAATGTGTGTTTGTGCCAGTGGTAATTAAACACTAGGTGTCATTACACTTTTGGCTTTCTGATAATTTAAAGAGTTTGCAGTGGACCCTGTATTTTGCATCAAAGTAGTGGAGTTCAATGAAAATATATGACACTAAGAGACTGAATGAAGAAACTCCTTGAAGGGGATGCTGTGGAATGATGAATAATGTAGGAAGGAACTTGAGGAAGGAAATTAAGAAAAGTTACCAAATGTAAAGGACTGAAGTTTATGCCATTCTAAAGAGAGACAAATGTGACTAGGTGATACAGTAGAGCAGCATTTTCTGAATAGAAATACAATGGGAACCACATATGTCAATTAAAATTTTCTACTACAGCTATGTTAAAAAGATGTAAAAAGAAACAAGTAAACTTAATTTTAATAATATTTTATTTAACCTAATATATCCAAAACATTATCATTTCAATGTGAAATCATTATTAAAATATTGATATGTTTTACATCCTTTTTATTTTTTAGATTAGGTCATCAAAATCTGGTTGTGTATGTTGCCATTACTAACTGTTTTATAAGTACTCAACAGCCACATGTGTCTAGTAAGTTCTGTATTGAAGGGAGTTACTTCAGAGAACAGGAGTCAAAATTTCCTTCCCAGCTGGAATTTGAACTTCAGATTTCTAGCTCAAAAGGGAGAGCCAGAGGGCAGATCTTAATGCTAGCCCACTCCTTACCCTGCTTCCAGCCTTGCAAATGCAAAGTGGTCAGAGCATTATTATGCATCAAAGTATTATTAGGAAACAGATGTCACTCAAATTGGGTGAATTAAGGTGAACTTAATAAAAGGACTAATTCCAGAGCTGTGTGGGCAGGGTGTAGAAAAACCATAGGGTGCAGTAGCTTAAGAACTAAAATTAGTGAGCCATTGCCACCCTAAGCCTGAAGGCGCAACGGGGCCATTGCCACCCTAAGCCTGAAGGCGCAACGGGAGGGAGTAATCTCTGGAACCTGGAGAGGGGACGGCCCTGTCAAGAGGAGCTATGACCTGGCTGTGGTAACTCTGCAGGAAGGTGAGAATCTAAACCTTGCATATCAGTTCTTCTCTTCCTTCAGTCTCCTGCTAGGGATGCCATAGGCCAAACCCAACTGAATGCTGAGGGCAAGGCAGTCTGTGGATGCAGTTCACATACTCAGTTCCTGGGGCCCAGGCAGGGGGAGAAGATGATCTGCACCGGCAAATTACACATATACAGCATAGTTCCCAACTGGAAGAAATGACGAGAAAGCAAAGCCAAATAGAAACTAGAATACAAAATTAATGAGGCCTTGAGAAGAGTAAAACACGCCAAGTGTGTGTTTCCTTAATATTCCCTTTCTGGCATTTCAGCATCTAACATTTTGATCTCTTTCTTGGGTAGTGTATCAAGGTCAATGGTTTGGAAACTGGAGTCCGTGGACAGGTTTCAGGGGTTTCAGGAAGGGATATTTTATGTTTATGCTTTGTTTTGTTTTTCTTGGGCAAAATCCATATCACCCCATAAATTCTTGGTTATGGATGCTTACGAAGCCCCTGCTGTAGAGGCAGAACGTAAAGCCATCCAAATTGCTGAACATTACCCAGGTGGAGGACGGTCAGCAATTTTTTTATGTTGTTTCCTGATGCAGATCCTGATTTATTAAGGGAATAACCCCAGAAGAAACTGTCAGAGAAGTGGGAGAAGCAGGTGGATAAGGAGAAATCAAGAAGGGTGTGACTTTGGCCCGACCCTCCTGGGGAACTCTGGAGTGTGAGTTATACCTGAAAGTTGTCACTCCTTGTTGTGTGATGGTTGCCACTGAAGATGTGAATTCCTTGGCAATTTCTGCTCTCTGTATAAGAGGACAAAGTAGCTTCAGTAGCTTGAGGGCCATTCTCTGAAGAGTGGCAGGTGCTGGCATTGGGAAGAAAAGGTCACCAAAGGTGATGAGGGTCACACAGAATGGGGAAAGGGTATCCAACAGTGTCCACGTAACCGATGCATTTAATACCAGTGATGGCAGAACCCAGCTTCTCACTGCCGAGCCCAAACATGCAGATTATGTCGTGGAAAGTGGGCAGTTGGGGCTGGGCACCTCCTTGTGCTGTCAGCCACTTGTCTGTAGACTACCTAATGTTTGCCCCCATGGCCAGGTCCCAGAGCCTTTTCTGATACTCCCATCCTTGCCTTGCACTGGGTACATCTCATTTTTCTCTAAATTATCAAAGTGCAAAAAATGCTGTGAGTCAGAGTGCAGCCTAATCAGAATACAAACTCTAGTCTTGGCCTCAATCCATTAACTCACACCCTAATATTAATTAACACAAACTGTCAAGCTTAATCCTAACCATTCACCCCTTTTTCCCCCTGATTCCCCTTCCCCTGTCCTTAGGCTCTTCCTCTCTCTACCAATAATGACCATAATAATAATGACAATAATGATGGCAATAGACCCATATTGAACACTCACTCTGAGTAGGTGGTGAGCTAAGCGTTTTATGTGGATGGCCTAATTTAAATGTCAAACCACCCTATAATTTATAGAATTTTATTCTCTTCATTTCATGGAAGAAAAAACTGAAGAGGGTTTGAGTAATATTCCTAGGTGACAGCACTGGCAGTATAATCCAGCCTTTCTGATTCCTGGGTGCACATACTCTGTACTGCAGTTTTCCTCCTTAATATGGTGTCTATATCTCACACAAGTCTTATTCCATGTGTGAAGATCATCACTTGCCTTGGCCTGTCCAGCTGTCTGATTCTTCTGGTAGTAGAACAGCTCTTTCCCTTTAGGGACTCCTCTCTACCCTTAGACCATGTAGATGAGGGGAAGCAGTGCCCCCACAAGCTCCCCCTCCCCTTGTGGCAGGTGATCAGGCCATGTCAACTAAGCTAGCTAATGAAAATTGGGGTATTTTTTTGAATCATTTATAAGACCCATAGAAATCTTGAGCTATGAAGGTGCCTTGGGAAAGAGTTCAGATGAGAATACAGCCGACACAGAGGAAAAGGGATCTGGGATATTGCCAGACTCCTGCTGACACTGTTTAAGCACCTGTATCTAGTCAGCTATGGCAGAAACCAGCTGCATCTAGTTTTGTTGCCAATAAATCAGCTGCTCCCTGCACCAAGTTTTTTTTTTTTTTTAAACTAGTTTGCTGACTTGAAATTGAAATAACAATATCATCTTAAATTTTATTTTCTTGTCTTGTCACTGCCACCAGATAGTGACTTTCTTGAGGGCAGGGTCCATCCCTTATTTACTTTTATACCCCAAATGCTTAGTTGTAGACTCAGCAACACAAAAATTGCTCACGTTGCTTGCACTGAATCAAACAGTTTGGGACTAATACAAGAAAGAAATAACTCAGGTCTGAGGTGGTCAAAATTACCAGGGCAACCAATGATAACTCAGATGAGGCATTATTCCTGCAGCAGCAGATTTCCTTGACAGGCATGCTCAAATGCCTTCTGGGCATCTGGGGGTAGGCCAATTACAGGGGACCGGAACACATAGGTCTGTGGTTGCTTTTCCTGAAAGGCAAGGCCTCTCAGTGTTCTGAGTGGGCTGATGAACACCTTGCCTTCTTTACAATGTGAGCAGGCAATGCCACCTGTAGCCGTTTGGCAGTTTGATGTAATTATGAATTCCAAAAATATATATATTAGATTATGCTTGTAAACTGGTCTGCTAATCTGGGAATGATTAAGTTATGATTAGGGAGTTAACTGGGCCACGTCAGTAGGTCATTGAGCCCCACTCCTTGGTGGGTGGGGGAATCAAATATAAAAGGCAAGGCAAAAGACAGAGAGAGCAGTTCTGATGTTGGAGTTTTGATGCTGGAGCTGAGGAGGCAAGCAGACGGAGTAGCTTGGTCGTGAGGAAGGAGAGAAGGCCCCGGATAGAGACAAGCCATTTGCCTGAGAGTTTACAGCTGGCCTTGTGGAGAGAGGCAAAGTCAGCTACAGCTGACCTTGTGGAGGAAACAGGAGCTAAGCCCGGAGAAAAACGCAGCCCCGGGAAGAGAGGAACCCAAGAAGCCTGAACCATGGCAAACGTCGGCAGCTGTCTTGCCCTAACACGTGGCAATGGACTATGGTGAGAGCAGAAACTTAACGCTTTATGGCCTGGTATCTGTGGACTTCTACTCCAAATAAATACCCTTTATAAAGGCCAACCTATTTCTAGTATTTTGCATCAGTACCCCTTTGGCTGACTAATACACCAACCCTCCCCCAGGTAGCCAGGGACCACAGGTGACCTGGGATGGTTGAGGTTGCTACTGTCTCTGGTGACTTGGATTTATGGAATTGGGCAGGTTCCTCTGGAAGGGTAGCGACCAGGCGGCTACGTAGCAGAAAATATTATCCCATTTGTCTCCTCAGTGGGACCTAAAGATTGGAAGGTTCAGCATTGCTGGCTTTTATGTGGTTATCTATTATCAGCATCTCTATTTTTCAGCAAAACCAGCCTTCCAGCAATTTCAGCTGAGCTGCATTTGTGTGCCTCTTCCTTCTGCACCTGGGGACTCTTTCCATCCAAATTCTCACTCAGTTGTTTAAGTCAAACGCACTTAGTTTATCTTGAGCTCCATTTCCATGTCAGAGAGAAATAAGCATATGGCTCAAATTCCAGGCAGCATATGGCAAAATGAGGGTCTGGTCCAGGCTCAGGGAAGGGCGGACTAGGCCAGGTGGGAGGTGCTAGCTCCATCTGACTGAGGGCGTTTTTCTGGTCCTGCTCTTCATATTAGTCTCATTCTAAACTACAGAATTATATTCCCTGTAATGTAACTGTGCCGTAGCTGTGGAACGTTCATTTATTATAACTAACTCTGCATTAGGTAAATTGAATGACTGTGTGGCACGGTGTATGTGAAAAATGCAAAGATTTCATCAACATTCCATAGCCCACAGAATTCCCAATTATATAAAGACTCTTCAGTATTAAGATGATTGTCTCCATAAAGACTAGCTAAATGCAACTTGGTGCACTACCTGCCTGGGAAAAAAAAAAGATCATTTGAATCACTTCCTTAGTTCTGGTACAACACCTGCAATGTTATGTTAAGTTGTGAGTTGTAAGATCCCTTCCTTGAGAGGAACATTTACAAAGGGAGATGAATCTAAAACAGGGCTAATCCAGAATACTTCAGATGAAGCCTAGTGAAACACATAAAACAAAACCAAATAAGGAGGACAACAAAGGGAAGCCTTGGGAAAATGTTGGGCTTGTCTCCTAGTATCTGAAGAGATAAGGTGGAAGAGGAATTCCATCTGTTCTCATCAATGCTATAGGGCAGAGCCAGTGATTAGGCAGAAGCATCACGAAGGCAGGGAAAAGCCAGTCTTCCATGGAATTGGTTTGCTTTTGGTAACAGCAAATTCCCTATCACTGGTGATGATCAGCCAGAAGCTGGATTGACAATTTGGTAGAGGTATGGTAAGGTAGTGACAGCTCAAGTTCTAATCACTATTCATTCTCCTTTCTTACTAATAATAGGACCTGGAATGATTTGGTTCAGATGAAAAAAAATTTCCCAGCTTTCCTTGCAGTTAGATGTGATCAATGGGGTATAAAGGGCAATCATTGGCTGGAGATTCCTGCAAAGGCATTTTAGCCCTTCCCTTCTTTCATCTGGCTGCCTGCCTGCAATGTAAGTGTATTGGCAGCAGCTCCAGTGGTATTTTGGATAATGATATGACCTTGATGTCGAAAGAGTCACATTCCAGTATGGTGGATCTGAAGGATAGAAGCAACCTTGGTTCTTGGTGGCCAAATCAGCCTAGACTACCTACTCCCTTTTATTTTCAACCTGGAAGAAAAATAAACTTCCATCTTTTTATAGCCTTTCTAATTTCCAGCCTCTCAAACTAGTTGCTAAATGCAATTCCTCTCAGATACATGTGTAGTCAATCACACAGTCTTGTGGTCTTTCTCAATTCTAAGAGTCTATGGGTGTAAGAACTTATTATGCCACTTCCACTCATTATCTTTATAAATATTTATAACCTATCACCTATTACAATTAAAATATTGGAAAGTATAATGGGAGAATAGTATTGAGATATTACACTAATTAAAAATTCTAAATTTTGTCTAGTACCTACATATCCTGTGACATTGATTTAGAAGCAAGTATTTATGTGCTTCAAGGGAACCTAGGACAAAGAAGTCATTGTTCAACTCTAGTTTCAAACCAGCATTTCTATGTTCCATTGAAAGAATGTCTTCAAAGCAAAGCTTCTTTGAGAGAAAGAAGAGGGTTTTCTAAATTCCAAAAGCATCCTGCTTCTAATAATAATAATAGGTGACTCAGATAATGGAGTTTTATGTAAGTCATAGAATACAGGAGGAGATAATGAAATGGAAGTACTCTTTCACTCATGACAAAAGGAAGGTCATAAGGGCTCCTGTGCTAGAAGAAGGACCTATAGAGATGGGAGAGAAGAGAAGGAATTTAGAATGGAGTGCTTTGGCTTCCCCACTGGGGCAAACTCTTTGAAGTAGGGATAATGCAGAAATCCAAGTAAGTTAGGAACAATCTAGTGTCCCTAAGAGAAGCCTTCCTTTTTGGCACATTGCCAAAGTTAACAGAGCACAGGAGTAGAGAGAAAAACTGGTAGAAGAAAGGGTTCAAAAAGGGCCTGGGATCATGTTCCCAGTTCCCTACTGGTTTTGTGTACTCATCCAAATGTCCCACGTGCTCAAGGCTGGGAAGACACATTAATGCTGAGAGGCCTGATGTCCTATAAGAAGCCTGAGGTCCGTACCCACAAGGTGCCAATGCAAGTACACGACCTGCCCCTTGAACTCAGATTCCACTTTGAGGAGAAAGAAATACCTTGAGAGGCAAGAAACAACTTTATTCTGGGCTTTGATCTTAAAATTATGTATTTGCCTAAAGAGTCTCTTTTTAAATTGGAAGGAATTGGGTTGTCTTTAATTGTCAAACCTGAATGTGTCTTGGTACATCAGGCAGGGTTCCATCAGGTCTTGTGACGTTGTGGGAGTTGAGTATGCAAGGCTGTTACCTTCGTCAGGTGTTGGGCCTCAAGTCACTGTGGGTGGGCTGAGGTGGCAGTCAAGGAGATCCGAAGGTGAAGTTGGGAAGAGCAAGAACAATCCAGGATCTGTAAGGACCAACTAGAACCTGTGAGGACAGAGTAGAGCCTGCATCTATCCTTCATCACCTCTGATCTTGATAATCTGCAGGAGAAGGTGAAACCTTCACCATGGAAATGCACACACATGCAGCCCAGTACTTGGAGACATCAAAGGAGACCATCTGGCAGGAACTGGAGGACCTGAGGCCTGCCTGATGTCTCTGGTGAGCTACAGATGAATGACAGTGTGCGCAAGTTGCTGCCACAGAACCTGCCCTTCCCAGTGTAAAAACACCTACTCCTTCACCTCTGCCTTCAAAGCTCATGAATATTTCCTCTGGGGCCAACCACAACCCAGCACCACACAGGAAAGAGTCTACTGGGAAACATCGTTCCCATTTAACTAAAGCGACACAGTACAGAGATACCCAAATTGGTAATGGTAGCTTCAGCATAACACTAGGTCAGTTTTAGAAGAAAGATCTATGCAATTTGCAAACCTGAGGTGGAATATCTGTATTTCTACTCCACCACACAAAAGTTTTTATCAGATTGTTTAGCAGAAACTAAGCCTCTTTGGAAATAGTGCACAGGTCAGGAAATTGTGGGTAATTTGGAGAAATGTTCAGAATGTGTGTGGTTCTGGATAAGGCATGGCTAGGATGGCATCACGTAGTCTCCTAGAACGGATGATTATGAAGGACAAAGTGAAGGAACCAGGTCCTTTACAGTTTTCTCTAGGACTGACAAAACATTTGTATGTGGACCTTTGACCCCATTCTTCCTGCTGCCCACTAGGAGGGGAAGTAGGGGAGACCAGGACTTCATGCCTCTTTTGAGGTCTCTTGTCCCGCAGAACCCGAGGCACCATCCAATTCTTCTGCCTCCCACTGGGAGGAAGAAGGAAGGGATAGAGATTAGCTTTTCAATGAACGTTCTCATTTACAGAGATGTAACGGACCAATTTGATGGGATGACACTCGTTTTTAAAGAATTCGGGCATGGACTCTTCATGTTGACATACCCATTTGGTTTAATCTTGCTACAGTCTTTTGCTTCCTTACACCGAATTGGACAAACTTTGGGGTGGTAGATCCTTTTAAAATATGAAAAAAATCCAAAAATGAAGAAGACAAGTTTACAGTTTTTCTACTATAGCTCTCTTTGATTGAAATGCCATTCCTTGCTTTTATGGATTAATAATTGACAAGACTCTCCTAAATATTCCTCAGTCGATTTCATGCCAGATACTTAAAAAAGCCCCAGGCAGATTGGTTTGTTCCATCATCCGCACAATATGCTACCGTATTCAGTTTGGGCGAAAATGTAGCTTTTAGTATTTTGCCTGTGCACACCTGGCAAGGTGTGAGTTTCAGGTGTTCACAGGAGTGTGTCTGGAGTGCTGATGTATATACGTCTGTGTGTTGGGTGAGGGTGGGGATAAGAGCAGGTGTGGGCTGGTCTTTCAACAGGGACCTGCATTAGTTGTGTCATAACCTTTTAACTGTAGGCCTTTCTGCCAGGATGGGCAAGGCTTTGGCATCGGGCTGAGCTCCCGGCCCTCTGTTGACATGGTGAGCAGCTGACATGGTCTCCTGTGATTTGCCGTCCTCGCCATCTGTCAGGCTGGCCCTGCTTCACTCCCCAGCCACTTGGCCCTTGCTCTTCAGACATAGGTGCTAAAGAGCAGTGAATTTTCAGGGAACAGCTCACAGAATCCTACCAATTGCATCCTTTTTCACATTCTGCAGCAAGTTCTGTGGCAAGCATTCTTCACCTTCTTGAAAATTTTTTTCCTTTGCTGTCATGGGCTCAGACTTCAGTTCATTAACTCAGACAACTTTCTCTGGGTTTCCTCCTCCCTCTTTCTCAGGGTTTTTTTTTTTTTTTTTTTTTTTTTTTTTTTTGTCTGGTTGGCAAATTGCTTCTTGCTCACTGAGAGTTATTTCTCTGAGTTAAACCTTTCCAACTCTTGTCTCCAAGCTCCTGAGAAAGCTAATGAGCCCTGGTACTTGGATTTTAACACTAGACATTTGCCACAGAGCTAATGCAAAATGCATGGCATGTGTCCAACATCAGAATGCGAGGGGCTGCAGCGTGAGGGGAAGAAGGGACTGCTTTCTTTATTCTGCATGACATGATTACCTGGAGATTTGCTTTTAAAGGCACATTTAAACCTTAGGAAAAACCAGCTCTCATCAGGATGAACTCGGAGTAGAGTGGAGTCATGAGCATGTGGTAGATGTCTTGGAAATCATGTGGAAATTCATCTATGATCAAGGAGAAATTTAAAATTAAAGTTTACATATATTAGACATAGCTTCATGACTTGGCAGAGAGAAAATCTGTAGGGCTACCCAGTTTATAGGTTTTAATTAGTGTTCTCTGAAAGGATAATGTTTCAGATCCTAGGGCCTAAGGTAGTGATGAGCTTGTGAGCTGCCCCAAGCCTTTGATTTGGTAACATCTCAAAGTGGACCTCTGTGTGTCCCGGTCCTCCACCCTTCACCCTGCTCTCTCATTCTGCCTAGCTTATTTTTATAGGTCACGTCTATGGGTCCCTGCTGATTGCCTGACTTTTAGTTGGGCTTGGCTAATGGGCAAGTGCCAAGAGGAGGTTGGAAAGAGGAGTGAGAGGTCATAGTATTTATTTCCCTGGCTTCTTCCCTCAAGGTCACCTTGAGTTGGTTTTGACCCTTGATCTCTCAAGGTGGCTCACTTTCTAATTCTCGCTAGTCTTCCTGATTCTGATAATTGGCCTCCATGGTGACAAAATTTGGGTGATAACTCAGTTGCTACTAGGAAGCCAGAGGTTACAGCACTATTCCTTATAGTTCCCCATCACCATCAACTTTGCAGATAATCTTTTTGTAATTCTACCCTTTCAAATTATCCTATTTTGAGTGCATCATATGTTTCCTGTTGGGACCTGGACTGGTATATAATACTCAAAAAGATGAATCATACAAATAGAAGTTTCATTCATGGAAACTAATTTTAGAGCCCTGTGTAGTAAACCATGACATTGGAAGGCAGGGTAGTACAATGGTTAAGAACACCAACTTGAGAACTGGCCTCATGACTCCTACTACATCACTTACCAGCTGTGTGAGGTTGCTTAGCATCTCCGTGGCATGGTGTTTTAGTCTATCAAGTGAGGATAGTAAGGAGTGCTTACCTCATAGGGTTATGGTGAAGATTCAATTAGTTAATACATGCAAGTGTCTGGCATTTAGTGAACACCATGTAAGTACATATTGCTACTGCTGCTACCACTACTGCTATTGCTACTACTATGTTTTAAAAGCCTTCCAGAAGTTTAGGAGGACATGACAGGAGGTTGGCGCATTTAAATGTAAATGTACCAAGAAAGTATCACACAGATAATGACAGGAAGCATTGGCTCAGAGTTTGCTATATTCTACGCACTGCATTACTAAGTTTTCTAGGGAAACAGCCACCAAATATGTAGTCTTTTTCCCTCAAGAAGCTCACTTGAGCTTGATACAATGTAGAATAACATATACAATAAAAAGACATGAAGGAGTTGGGGGTTGATGAGCAAAGGAGAAGGTGTACCACTGGAAGTCTGTCTGCCTATCTGTCTGTCTATCTATCTATCTATCTATCTATCTACCTACCTATCTATCATCTATCTTATCTGCTAAACACACTGTGATTAAGGAGTTGGAGAAGTAGAAGAAGGATCTGACAGGATCTGGAATTGCTTTAGGTCCAGATGCTGTGCCATGCTCACAAGGTGACACAGCAGATAAGTGACAATGTACCTGAGCTGAGAAAGTATCTGTGTCCTGCTCTGACTTTCTCCAGTGTAAATAGCATCAGGGCTGCTCAGGTCACTTCTGCCTTCAATCACTTACAGATGATCTCTTGTGAGGCATACTAATCAGAAACTGTACAACGAAGGGAATTTGGGGAAACGGAGTGCCAATAAAAATTGACCAATAAAAACTGACCATTAAAAGACATGGTCACTTAGCACAATGTGGTTTTTTTTTGGTCTGATGTTAACATCTTGTAGTAGTAAAATACATTTGTTCAGCTTCAAAGAAAAATGGTCTTATGTATGCAATTGTACCTATATTCATATTTCACATGCAGTTTTCCTATGCTATGTCCTATGTTACATTTTTTAGCTTTCCTTTTAGTAATATACATGACCTTAGACTTTCCCTTTAAACCACTGTCACTTCAAAGAAACCAGACACAAAGTACTACATATTGTATGATTCCATTTATATAAAATATAAATATAAATCAATTTATAAAGGTGAAATTAGATTAGTGATTATGTAGGGCTGGGGAAAGACTGCTAAGGGGTATGGCATTTTTCCTTTTGGAGTAATGAAATTGCTGGTGATGAATGTACAACATTGTGATTATACCAAAAGCCATTGATTATACACTTTGGATAGATTATATGGTATGTGAATATATCCCAATAAAACTGCTTAATAAATAAACAATTATGCAAGAATAGCCAGAAATAGCAGCTATGTACAGCAGGTGAAGCACAGAGAGATTGAGAGCTGAAGAATTTTCTTGTTTGGTTCTTTGTTTTTTGTTTATTATTATTATTGAAGTAATGAAAATGCTTAATAAAGATTGAAGTGGTGAATGCACAACTATGTGATTTTACCAAATACCATTGGTTGTAAACTTTGGATGAATCGTATGCTTTATTAATATATATCAATAAAAGTGATTTGTTTATTTTAAAAAAAGACAGTATCATAGAATTCTGGAGATGGAAGGAACCTATATACTCCACAGTTAAAGGTGAGGAAAGTGAAGCCCAAGAACACAAAGCAAAATTATACTCTGATGGAGGTCTCCATATCCCTAGTCTGCTTGCACACATCATGCCTCTGGGGCTGGATGGGGTGTCTCCAAGGGATGGCCTAATTATCCCTCTCCTCCCACAGGCCCTGTGAGGCTGGCTGGCTGCCAAGCAAGGGGAGGCAGGACCAGCACTAAGGGCAGATCTCCCTAAAGGCAGATCACTTACATTTTTCTCTTACTCTGTTATTAAGGGAGAGATTGACTGAAGAAATTGGCATCCTTCTGAATAAAGAGGGCTGACCTCAACTGTGTTTCCTGAATCTCCCTGGAATCAATAAAAAAAAAGATTCCCTCTCTTCAGAAAGGAGGGCCAAATTCTGATCCTTGTTTAATCACTGATTCACTGTGTAAATTTGGGCAATTTACTTAATGTCAGATTTAATAATCCATATCCAAACTACATCACTGGATTATTAACTGGAAAGCCTGCCCAGGTCTCTGTACCCTTAAATACTAGAGTCTCCCTTCAGGCACAAACTTGCTCCCTATTTTTCTTTTCTTTGCAGGTGATTAATTACTCAGCCTGCTTACGTCACCATGCACATCACCTTTCAGGGTGCCTCTGATTCCACGGGCCTCCATGCTATTGCTTCCCCAGATAATTATCAGGCAAATCTTCATCTCTGGAAGGTTTTGCTGCAGGTCGTTTATGATTGTAGAAAACATTGAGCTCTTTCCATGTGGTTGGCTGATCTAAGCACTTTACACATATTAGCTCTATTAATCTTCACAATATTTACAATAGTATTCTCCCCAGTTTACTGATGATGAAACTAAGTCTGATCGTGTCATTGCAATGCTTATAGTTGTCGGCCTTTGTGCTTGTTTTTCAGTTTCCTTGATAAGAGGTTAAACTAGAAACATTGCGAGCATTCTTCCTCTAACATTTATTTTGAAAGATGGACTCACCAGCCTTGGGTCCCCCCTTTGGTCCCTGTGTTAATAAAGACCATGCCTTTTTCCCATGATGGCATTTACTTACAGCCTGAAGAATCACAACAAATGCAGAAAAATAGTGTGATCCTTTTCCTCAAATGGGCACCTTGTATCTCTTAAGGATCTCCAACTTCAGCCTGGGGTCTGCAGAGAAGACTGTTATGTTTGTGAAGCACTAAACCTAGTGCTTCTGGGGAGTGGGTGTAGCTCAGTGGTAGAGTGCCTGCTTCCCATGTATGAGGTCCTGGGTTCAGTCCCTGGTACCTCCTAAAAAAAAAAAACAAAAAAATCAACCTAGTGTTCTGACCTCCTCTGATTTAAAAATGCTGGATCTGAAGCTTTAGTAAACAATATCTACTACTATTATTATTAATGATATTCCATGACCAGAATCCTACACTTAATAGATGCATGGGTTAAAAAAAATAGGGGAAAGCTACTTCTTGAACCCTTATGAAATGCATATCTAAAGCTTATACATATAAAATTTGAAGGAAGTGGTATGTAGATTGATGAAAACTGGATATTGATATGCAATCTGAGCTTGATTATAAGTTGTCTCAGTGATGACACTTTGGCAAGAACAAGAGAAAATCTGAATATTTAAAGTATTGAAATAATCAGCTAGGGGAGCTAGCTCAAGTAGCAAAAATATATAAAACCTGTGAAAATAGAAGACATTGAGCAATTGAAATATAAAGTAAAAGGGCAGATGGAGCAACAGAAATTATTGGTGGTCATTTTGGAAGAGCACAAAAAAAAAGTTATGAAAGCGTTTGTTTTAACCCTTTGTGTGCAGATGCTCCTTCAACATCGTGTCTTATTCATCTTGGACTGTTTGGCCTATAGCAGGCACTCAATAAGTTTTTATTGAATGGGCCAAAATAAATGTCAAAGATCTAGAAGTTTAAATAAAGTGGATCTTTAGTTTTTTGATGACTACTTACTCATGCAATAGACTCATCTGGCTCACTATCAGCTGTGCATATAGTTGCTAGGAACTGACTTATATGAGTGAGAACTGGGCTAGTTTCAGTAAGATATGTATCACCCTATGAAATGTCAGGACAAAGTTAATCAGCAGACACCTGGCAAAACTGGAAATGGAATTAAGGTGAAGTCACTTCAGAGTTTCTTCAAAGATTATGTTTTTGGGCATAAATTATCAGAAAGGTTATATTATTTCCTTCTTTTGCTGTATTTCTTTCCTGAAATTGTTCTACCTCTTCAATGAACTTATTTGCCTAAACCCATACATAGGTGTTTTTCATAGGGTAAGATGAAAAACAGAATCTAAAAAAGGAAAGCAGAGATGTATTATCAAACAATCTTTCTCTAAGGTCTTTACTTTCTACCTTCAGGTTAGAAATCGATGATTTAGGGACTAAAATATTTTTAATAGGCTACAGGAAATAGAACTGAGGCAACGATGCCATAAACAATGCTTTCCCACCCCAGAAAGATGACCCCTGTTTAATCAAATGGTTTGGGAAGGAAAAGTTGTTTGCCAAAATTTTGGAAAGGCAAAAAGGAAGAGATGTGGTTAGACTCATGTGTTAATTCGGCCAGGTAATGGTGCCTGGTTGTTTGGTCAAGAAAGCACTGGCTTAATTATTACTGTGATGGACATTTTGTGGACTTAAATCATCAGTAAGTTGATTGCATCTATGGCTGATTAAATCTACAATCAACTGAGAAGATTGCTTTCAGCAATGAGAGTTGTCTTATTCAATCAGTTTAAGGTGACTTCTCTTTCACCTTAAAAGGAGAAGTGATGATTTCAGCAGTCAGAAGAGAGAATTTCCATCTCTACTTCAGCCAGCCAGCTTCTCCTGGGGAACTCATCGAGCACCCTCATTGGAGTTCCTAGCTTACAGTTTATCCTACAGAATTTGAAATTGTGCCTCCCCAAAATTGCATGAGACAATTTTATAAAACCTCATAATATTTACAGATATCTCCTGTTGTTTCTATTTCCCTAGAGAACTCTGACAAATACAAGCGGGAATGCCACAATGACAAAGAACAGAAATTATAAATCAAGAAAGAGACAACTAAATAATGATAGATGAAGTACTAAGTCATAGAAATACTTACATGAGTAAATGAAAGAATAAACAGAAAGTTAAGTGAATAAAATAATACAAAAATAATAAAGTTGAATTATAAAACCTGCATATATATTGTTTGAAAATGGAAGGACTCTAAATAGATATAACATGTTAGTACTTTTTAGAAAAATAACATCTATGAGGACAAAATGTTACACACAAGGATCAAATGTTATACTGCAAATAAGGTACTTTTTAAACATAAGCACTATAAATATATAAAGTTCTATTACTAAAATAAAAGTATCTCATACCTTGTCATCAAAGCTACCTTGATCTTTGAAAATGTGGTAGAAGTCTAAAGAGGGCACATTAGAAGCCTGGGGTTGAAAAGTCTTCTTGTGGGTTGAATTTGTATAATCTATTTTTTAAAAAGCATCTTTTAATGAAAATATCTCCAAGATTCAGATGAAATAAAAAGGTTTGCTTAGTTAGTTTGTTTTTCTTTGTTGATCTCCACAGTGTTTTTCTCCCTCACAAGAGACACGCTTTATAGGTAAAAATTCCAAAAAGATTGACATCCAGGAAAAGTAGAGAAAAAAATAAACTTAAAACAATGAACGCGGTGTCACAGTAGCCCAGATCTTTCAAGGCATGTATTAAAGGAGGGAGGATGGGGCATCTTAAAATTTTCTTCCACAGCTAAGAGTGGGATGGTGGAGTAAATTCTAATTCAGCTAGCAATAAGCATTAAAAATCACATAATAACAGTCCAACCCATGCTGCCCAGTTTCTTAAAAGAGGAGGCCAAGATCCATTAGATTTATGGACAGGGTGTGCAGATGAAACTCCAAGTCAGAACTCCATCCTCTCTAGCCTTTATGGCTTATACTGCTCCTCGTGCCAAGACAACATCCCCCATTCAGCCCTGGCCCAGGGGTTGGTCATTTGACCCAGTTAGAAACCAAGGGCACTTGTAGTGGCAAAGCTCCCTTTGCTGGCCCTCTGCTCAACTTGTACAAGAGTGAGGCCCTAAATGTTGAAGGTTAATGCAGCTCTTTTATGATTCTAAAGAGTTTCCAGGTAAACAGAGTTAAAAACAAACAAACAAAAAACAAACCTAAATGCTGCCATTGGCTTGAACCGTAGAATCTTTTAAAATATTTTTTCATGATAGGTATTACTAGTTATTCAGTGGTATGCAAGCTTGGCTGCAAGCTTAATCACTGAGAGGGTTTGAAAACACACACGTGTCTGGGCCCCACTCACCAGAGATGCAAAAGCAATTGGTCAGGGTTGGGGTGCTGGCAAACTCAGCTGGTGCTAATGTACAGCCACCCTCAAGAACCACTGTGCTAGAGAAACCCTGAAGATTTGCAGGTCACAATGGAAACATTCACTCAACACACGGTTTTGGAGTGCCTATTGTGAACGTGGCTCAAGTCTATGTTTTGGGGGAATAAGCAAAACGAACAGCTCTGTTCTCATGGAGTTTACATTTTAGTGGTGGGAGACAGGCAATAAGAAAAAAATAAACAAGTAGAATAAATTCTACTTTAGTTGGTGATGAGGACAAAGAAGAGAAAAGTCAAGCAGGGGAGGAGCTAAGGAGGAAAGCTGGGTGGTTGTGCAGTTTGTAATGAAGAAGTTAGAAAATGTCTCACTGAGATGACAGCTGGACAAATATTGGAGGAGGTGAAGGATCAAATCTTGTGACTATTTGGAGATAGAGCATTCCAGTTGGGGAGAAGAGATGATCATGCCTGGAACGCTTCAGAAACCCCAAGGAGGCCAAAACGGCCAGCAGGGAGTAAAGGAGAGGTAGCATAATTGCAGATGAGATGTGAAGACCAACTTTAAGCTGAGATGAATTTCTGGTCATATTTCTCCTAAACCTGAAGATAACAGCTCCTTTTGGCACATGGCATTTAAAGGTAATAAGAGGAGAAATGAGGATAACTAATTTGTGAGGGACTTGTGAAAGATGTTGGCAATGTGTTTTGGATGTGTAAAGTCTTGTGAGGTGACCTCCTGTGAGCGGGACTTGATATGCCAGTGTGCGTTGTGAAATCAAAAGCCATACAGACCAGCCTCTACATTCCCAGTGTAAGCTCAGGACGTTCTCACTGACGTGGAGGCAAAATTGTGAGGAATGGTGCCAGTTATTTGTAAAATCATGGGTCAGTGTTCAAGCTGAAATTTTCCACAAACATTTTTGCAGTCCTATTCTAGTTTATTAATTCCAAATAGCATCTAAAGGATGTTAATTCCATTTTGGATGCTCTGCTTTACTTTTACTCAATAAATAATAAAGGTACAAGAAAGAAAAGAAGGAACAAATTTAGTTATTTTTAATTTATTTATTTTTATTTCTCATCATTTTTCCATGTTCACCACTCTCCAAAATACCTATCAAAACTTGGATATATAGAGAATTGAAATATAATCATTCTGTGTTTATTTAATATTTCTTTTCTGTCTTTTAAAAATCTTCTACATGCTGAGCCATGCCAACTGGATAATAAATCCCTTCTAATCACAGATCTAAATCTCTCTGTAGTAGTGTGTGTTAGTGATTATAGTTATCCAAAAAGTTATCTATATATACAGAAAAGCATGTCCTTTCATCAGCTCAGTAGACCACAGAGCCTTCCACATATAACTTTGAGCCCCAAGGCCAGTCTGACTATTGGTTAATGCAAATAAGCATAGCAAATTCTTCTGCTTTGCCTCAGTAACTTCAATCCCATTTGAAACAGAGCTATATATTACAGCATTGCTAGGCAGAACCTTATTAGCAAGACAGGATCTACAGGCAGTTATAGAGTGCTCAAATTGGTTTCTCTTTAAATTGAGCTGTGTTTGGGTTTGTTGATCAAATCAATTAGTATTTTACCCCAGTTCACTCCCAGAATGGGAAAATGCCTTTCCAAAGCATTGGAGCAAATCAGAGACCCCAGACCAAAGGTCCAAACTACTATCACTAGGAGTTTAGGCATGCATCTGGAAAACCAGCCTGGTGTCTGGTTTGTGCAAGGAATATTATCTGCTTGAAGCTC
>JAQZBX010038404.1:0-23417 GCA_029593785.1 Cabassous unicinctus | reverse complement strand
CAATATGGTGTTGGAAATGATTGAGCCTTTTAAAGAGACAGCATTTTGACCATTTGCCCTTACACTTCTTTCTTCCCCTTCTACTTGCTTGTAACACAAACTGAAAGCCTTCTCCAAGGGCAAAGATGACATTTTTTTTTAGATGGAATATTTTTATCCATTTCAAATTCACTTTATATTTCAAGTTTAATTTTCATGCTTTTCAAGTAGTACAAGATATTTATGAGCATATTATAATTGAATGGCAAATATTTATTTAATAAAATATAAAAATAAAGGGTCTCCATCCTTTTGAAGCAGTTGGAATGTTTTCTACCAGATTGCTCCAACATCACCCCAAACACACTAAGATGAAAGGTAAAATGTCAAGTTATTATGATAAAGTTTAGATTGGGAGATATAACACCATGTTATCCAAATAGAATTTCTACCTGAATCTCAGAATTATATTACCTATTCAGTCACATAGTGTCCTAGTCAGGTCCTCTCCTTATGGAAAGTCTAACCAGGTAAGACAGAAGCTGTGATGGGGACAAGAAAAATTATTCTCCTTGTGTATAGATTTGCTCCCAAAAGGAGGCAAGTATAGACTACACATGTCCAATTAGTAATTCTAATTGCGCTAAAGAGATGAAGCAATATATGCCTTTGCCTTATCCTGCCAAATTGATTAATGGTAGGGAAAGAAGTTAGAGAGTGCTCTGAGATAATCTCTCATCTTAGAAACCAAGAATGTGTTCCATCTCTAAACTCTACTGATGCTATTGATTTTATGTATTTATCTGTCAGATGCTTTATCACATTAAATATTCATTTGATTATCCTTTTTTAAACCATAGTCAACTAATAAAAAGAAAATTTTCTTTATTGCCTGCTTATATTTATAGTTACTTTTCTTCTTTCATTACAAAAAGTACACAGATGAATAGTAGCTATGAAGTTATCTCCAGAGAAATAAAACAAAATTATATCCCTCCTTCATACCCACAGTAGCCACACACATATTTACATCTACACAAACACACAAACATGTGCATACATGGGCAGAGAGAGAGAGAAAGAAAGAGGAAGAGGACAAGAAAAGAGATATAAAATATGTAAGAAACATTATTTTAAAAGAGAATTTAAGAAACAGTGTTTTGAAAATGGAATAAGAAAAATGTTTTTAAACTAAACACGGAAATTAAAAGACAAAAAGGAGGGAACTGATTATTTTACTAAATAAAATGTGACATTTTAGAAAGTAAGAAGCAATATTTACAAAGTTTAAGAAAAAATAGAATGCTAAGCTATGGTATGTGATATTTATGCCACAGAAAAAGACTTTTCTATATAGAAATCTACAAATCAGTAAGAAAACACAAGCAGTTCATTAGAATGGGCAAAATATTTAAGCAAGAGATTCAAAATTTCAAAAAAGATATTTCAAATGATGAATTATCTTTTTTAAAAATTTATTTTATTTATTTATTTCTCCCCACCCCATTGTTGTTTGCACTTGCTATATGCTGTGTCTTTAGGAGGCATCAGGAACTGAAGCCTGGACTTCCAATGTGGGAGGGAGGTACCTAGTCTCTTGAGCCACCTCCATTCTCTGCTTTCTTGTGACTCTCATTATGATTTTCTTCTTGTGTCTCTTGTTGTGTCAGTTTGCTGCACGTGCCCTTCATGGGAGTTCACTGTCTCCTTTAGGAGGCACTGGGAACTAAACCACTGACCTCCCATGTGGTAGGCGAGAGCACAGTCAACTGGGCCACATCTGCTTCCCACAAATTATCTTTTGAACATATTGTTAAGCTGCTCAGAAGTCAGGGGAATCAAATAAAATAATAAACTGTTTTCATCAGATTGGAATAAGATTAAAAAAAAATTAAATGATCAAGTGTAGCTTTTGCTTGATTTTGAGTAAAAATGTAATAATGCTTATGAAAATACGTGCATACAAGGGTATAGCAATTCTAAATGGTGGAATGTGGTGAATTGTACCCAACACATGGAAAAGAATGGTTATTTCTGAATACAGGCTGGGCATTTACATTGTTGTCAAAGTAGATCTTAGCATTACCTATATTTAAAAAAAAATTTACTAGAATAATAGATAATTAAAATAAATGATTTTTAAATATGATATAGTAATTCACAGAATACCCTTGGAACATCTAGAATAGCCAAAGTCATTTACTAAGGGCAACAGAGACCTCAGAATGCAATTCCAATACACAGACACAGACAATTTCCCTCTCAAGACATACAGTGAATTCTGAAACTGTGCAGGATGGTTGGTTACAGAGCTAAGTTAAAACCCTTGAAAATCAGAATTGATATGTCTACAGTCTCCCTCCTGGGATAAGACAAAAACCTGCTGGGTTCATCAGTAAGCGCAAAGCTGAGTTTTTGTCACAGCAAGAATCTAACTCCTGGTCAAGAGGAAGAGAGCTTGGGACACGATAGTCTACATCTGCCTTCTCTCATTCAGGAGTGGCACATGGACTCTTACTCATGGTTCTTTCACCAGGTGAGATGTAACAACTCAACTCCTATGGAAGAAGAGAACAGATTATATGGAATAACTAACAGTTCTGCTATTTTCATCATGCACCATGCAAGAATTTCACAGCCAAATAAGATATGTACAACATTTCTTCTTTATAATGGCTTTTCAGTTACTTGGATCATAATAACAATGTTGAAATCTAAGATGCCAATTATAAATCAAGTACAATTACCATTAGTTCTAGGGTATTATATTAGTTCAGAATGATAGCTTAAAATTGTTTTCTTTTGTAACATTCATTTAAGTAAAATAAGAAAATGTTGCTGAAATGATAAAGTAGAAGGAAAACACGTCAGTCTTCTATAAATTCTACTACTTTTGCTATATTTGCATGTGTGTTTCTGACATGCATTTTGCAATTTTACAGTCTTTTCCCTTTTGTCTCAAAAGACTAAGTAAACTATTTGGAAAAGTTTATCTCCACAGCTATTAAGTCATGAGGGAAATGATTTTCATTTCTCCTGCACTCTGCTCCAAGACATTCAGAGAAGTATGTGACAATTCAAAAATCAAACCAAAATAAACACACACACACAAAATCAAAAGAAGTTTATTTGTACCTGGGGACATACAGCTGAGAGCCAAGAAGACAGAATGTAAGTCAGTGATTCAAATACCCAGCTTACTGACAAATCTGAAACTCCCAAGAAAACTGTCAATCCGTGATTGATGATGAGTGATATTTTGAATTCACTAACTTGTATTCAAAAAATGTCCTGGAAGCATTCTACTTGAAAGATCCAAGATGTAAATTTTCCATCTAAATAATGACTTCAATACTTGAATGAATTCATAAGAAACTTAATAATCTAATCCATGCAATGAATTTAAAAAACTTGGAAAGATAAATAAGACATATTAACTTTTCAGAAAGTTAAATTTTAAATATAGTGCTTAGACATATGTAGTTTTAAATAGTAGGAATAGTAATTTACCTTTAATTTTTTTTGCTTCATCTCATTTAGTTATGCTTTCCAATCCACAAAAAGCCTTATCCAAAAACCAGTTTTGTTTTGCCTTTTTAATGGGAGAAAATGAGCAATAATTTCTCTTTCTTTAAAGAATGATTACCTTAGAAAAGAGTTCACTCTTATTTACTGAATAAACATAATAATGATAATGATAAAAGCAAATGTGGTTGTTTGGAACTGTATGGACCCCAAAAAATCATGTTCTTAAAACTAATCCATTGCTCTAAGTATAAACCTATTGTTTAGGTTACCTCAGCTAAGGTGTGGCTCAGGGTGGTCTTAATCCTTTTATTGGAGTCCTTTATTATTGGGATGAATATGAAGAAAGAGAGAGAGAGAACTGTGGAAGCAAGAAGCTGAAAACAATGAAACCCAGAAGAGAAGGGAAAGACCAGCACATGCTGCCATGTGCCTTACCATATGAGGGAGGAGTCCAGAATCACCGGAAGCCAGTATTTAGGAAGAAAGCATTACCGTGATTATGTCTTGATTTGGGTGTTCTCATGGCTTTAAAACTGTAAGTCTGTAAACTAATAAATTCTCATTGTTAAAACTGAGCCCGTTTTATGGTATCTGCTTTCAGCAGCTTAGCAAACTAAAAGAGAGTTTAGTACTGGTAAAGTGATACTATTGCAAATACCAAAAGTGTTAAAAAGGTTTTATAAATGGGTAATAAAAAGAGGCAGCAATAATGTGAGGTGCTTGATAGAAAGGGCCCAGATTGCTTTGAGGGGTCTGTTGGTAGCAATATGGACACTAAATGTACTTCTGATGAGACCTTAGTCAAAAATCATGAATGTGTCATTGCAAACTGGAAGAAAGGTGATCCTTGTTTTAAAGTGGCAGAAAACTTTGCAAAATTGTTTTCTGATGTTGGATGGGAGGCGGCCTGTGAAAGTGATGAGCTTGGGTATTTAGCTGGGTAGACTTCCTAACTAAATGTGGAAAGTATGGCCTGGTATCTCCTTGCAGCTTCCACTAAAATGTGAGAAGAAAGGGATAAAGCTGAGAATTGAACTCCTGGGTACACAGAAACCAGAAATTGATGGTTTGGAAAATTCTGAGCTTCTGGAAAGCAAGTCTCCAAAGAATAGCTTTCCCTGTGAGGGTTTAGCTAAACATGAACCCAATCAGCCATTTCAGTGCAGGTCAGGATTGGAATTGCAGTTATCCAGAAAGGATTTGTGCAAAGTTCTGTTGTCTGGTGGTTTGGAACCCTGGGTACTACATGTGGAACTGACAAGTTTATTTTGAGATCTGTATGAATAGAACCACTGCCAGACTGGACTAAAGGGGAGAGAAAAGGGACAGATTAAAGGAAAAATGACTTCAAAGACAGAATCACAGAAGCTGAAGCCTGAAGACATCTTCTCAGGTCAAGAATACAACCCACCCATGTATGTGGAAACGGTGAGTATGCCCCAGAGTTCAAAGAAGCAGGTCTTCTGCCCCATTGTTCAAGAAGAGTGTTATAAACCCAGGTTTCTCAGATTGCCTGGGTGATTGTGGAGAGCATGGCCACAACCCCAATGCTTGAGGAGGGTGGAGCCAAGAGTCAGCCATTACCTGGATACTTGACAAAGGTGGAACTGAAAGCCTGGCTGTTACCCCAATTCTTGAAGATGTTGGAGCCTTCACCCCAGTGTTTGTAGAGAGCATGGCTACTGCACAAGCCCTTGAAAATGGTGGGGCTGCCATTCCATCAAGTCTGGAGAATAAACCATTGCTCCACAGATGACTCTCAGACCTTGAAATCTAACAGAGTATGCCCTGCCAGGTTTCAGAATTCTTTGGGACCTGTGACCCTTGTTTTCTTTCCAACTTCTCCCTATGGGAATGGGAATGTTTATCCTATGCCTGTCCCTCCTCAGTATATTGGAAGTGGATAACTTCTACTCTGGATTTCACAGGTCCAAATCCAGAGGAGAATGGTGCCCCAGGACAGACCAAACCTGCAAATTATTTTGATGAGACTTGGTACTTAGCATTGTTACTGAAATGATAGAAGGTTTTAGGGATAAAATGATGGAATTATTGTATTTTGTGTATGGATAGAAGATGTCTTTTTGGGGTCCAGAGGGTGAGGGTGGTGGTTTGAAACTGTACGTACCATAGAAAATCATTTTCTTAAAGCTAATCCATTCCTGTGGGTGTAAACCTATTGTAAGTAGGGCCTTTTGATTTGGCTACTTCAGTTAAGACATGACCCAGAGTGGGTCTTATTCTATTACTGGAGTCCTTCATAAATGGGTTGAATAAGGAGAGGGAGTGGTCAAGCCACGGAAGCAAGAAGCAAATATTACTATGTGCCTTGCCATGTGACAGAGGAATCCAGGATCTGCAGCCTGTCTTCGGGAAGAAGGCATCACCTTGATGATGCCTTGATTTGGACATTTTCATGACTTCAAAACTGTAAACTTGTAAGCTAATAAATTTCCATTGTTTAAGCCAATCCATTTTTGGTGTCTGCTTTCAGCAGCTTAGCAAACTAAAACAAGCAACTATCATTTATTGTGACTTGCTTTGTGTTTTGAAATCTCCTAAAATATATTACTTACATATATTATCTCATTATATTCATTTTACCAATTAGGAAAATGAACCAGTTTAAAGGCTTTAAGTAAAGACTGTGTAGTTAATAATGGGCAGCACTGATGTCTGAAACTAGGCAGTCCTGTATTTTACTGTTCTACTACTGCCTCCTCAATATGACAAAATGACAATGGTAAAAAGAAATAAAATAGAATAGCATTACTATGGCTAAGAGATTTAAAATGGAGTCAGGGAGCCATTCTGGTGATTACTCTTGGGTAAATATCTGCCAGATATGACAAACTGCCAAAGTAGGCAAAGCCTCAAGCAACAATGTTGCCCAAAACCCCAAGGACATCTGGACACCAATAAAATAAACCACAAGATAAAAAATTCAGTTAACTATCAAACCTGAATGATAATTGGATTACTCCAAATATCCGCCAACCACAAATAACTTGTCTGATCTTCTTTTTCTTTAAAATCCCTTGTCTTGGAAATGCCAAGAGAGGGCATGATTTATTTTGCTACCTGAAACTGTGCTTCCCAAATAGATGGCTTGGTTGTTTTGAAGTTTAGTTTGTTATTTCTTGTTTGAAACAAATCAATCTATTTTAAACCACAAATTCAGTTATGCAAAAATCAAACGAATCATTCACTTATGACTTAAATTCATTAATTTGTAATTTTTGAATTGACATTTGAAACTGGATTAGGATCTGAAAAAAAGACGATATTTTTATAATATTGGAAGAAAAATAATTTATTTGAAAAATGTTCTATTTATTTAAAAAGTTCAGTTAATATTGCTGTTGATTGAATTCAAATTACTTTTTGTCTATGCAAACTTAGTTCCAAGTCTAAAAGAAAATAGCCTGGGTGTCCATTTGATTAAGGGCTTAATGACCTTAGTTCAGTATCTCTACTTGGCTTTATCATTTTCCATATAAGATTCAAGTAAGTCCCTAGTGGACTAATTTAAACTATCCCAAGCACAATATTAGTTAGAAAAAATGGTAAAATTTCTCTGGAGCAAAGATCAGCTCTTCTTTCTTGACAAGTCTCTGCTTTCTTCTAATGTGGTCTCTTCAAAAATGGTTTTCTTAATCCCTAAAGATAAATCAATCATATTTGTCTGAATCATATATTTCCTCTTTATCTTCTTAGGACTAATTATTGCCAATTCCCTTGTTTTAGTTTATTCTTTAGGCAATATACCAGAAGTGGTTTTGTTTTTACAATGGGGATTTCTTAACTAATAAGCTATAGTTCTGTGGCTGAGAAAAATGTCCAAATCAAGGGCTCAGGTGAAGTTCTCTCCCCAAAGACAAAGCTTGTAGTGATCCTGGAATTCTATCACATGGCAGGGCACAATGGCATTGTCTGGCAGTGTCTGTCTTTTCCTCCAGGTTCTGTTGCTTTCAGCTTTTGTCTGTTCCTTCTATTTTTTTTTTTCCTCATGAGTTCCACTGATTTCAGCTTCTTGCTGTCATGGCTTTCTCTCTCAGCTTCTATGGGTTCCTCTCTGAGCTCCTGGGTCTTTTCTCCTGCTCTGTCTCTCCGAATCCATCCTATTTATAAAGGACAAGAGTAAAAGGATTAAAACCCATCCTGGGGCACAGTTTACTGAATTAATCTAATCAAAGATCCATAACTGAAGTGATTTAATCAAATGGCCACACTTAAAATAGGTTCACACTCACACGAATGGATTAGCTCTAAGGACATGATGTTTTTTGGGGTACATACGTTATCAAACTGCCATAACCCTTAACTTTTCTCAGAGAATTATTCATATGAGAACTGGAAATGTAAGGTAGAAAGCTAAATGAAGTGTGTAACCAAAATATACATTTTAATATGGGTAAAATACTACTGTAATAGCCTACATATTAAACAGACAAAAATATGTTGTTTATATGTTGAAATCTTTGTCATCTTCAACTTTTAATAAGGAAGCAATCTTTTTTAATTTAAATGTCAATATAATAATGAAGTTGCAATGAGAAACAAGAATGACAAACAATTTAAACTTGAAGTGCCTTATGCATTCTTTTAGATTTTATATTTTTATGATTTGACTGGTTGTAAACAAATTTATAAAATGAGATTTGTGTTTGATATACTTTTAAATATAATTTCATTACATATGGATTATTTTTAGGTAGAATCAAGCCCATGTTAAAATGACAAGGGAGGGAAAAGGTGTAGATCAGTGGATTGAGTGCCTGCTTCTCATGTACGAGATTCCAGGTTTGATCCCCAGCACCTCCTAAAAACAAAAACAAATGGAAAAACCAACTATCATTGGGGAGTGTATGTAGCTCAGTGGTTGAGTGCCTGCTTCCCATGTATGAGGTCCTTGGTTCAATTCCCAGTAACTGCTAAAAAAATAAAATAAAATGTCAAGGCTTCATTCTTACTTCATTCTCTCCTTTCCTCCCTGATCTCCTCCTTCCATTTTCCTTCCTCTTCTTTCTATGTTTTCTAGTCTCCATTATTTTTAATTAACATGGCACAATAAAAAACTTAAAATCTTAAAATTCTACATTAAAATAATTTAATATGAAAAATCATATCAAAGTAGGTCATGTATCATATGTTAAATTTTGATGAAAGTAAAATGTTATACTGCTTTCATGGGTGTAGCAGTTTGATATTATTTATGAATTCCAAAAAATACTATAGATTATGTTTGTAAACTGGCCTGTTCCTCTGGGTGTGATACCCTTTGATTGTATTAGATTGAGTTGAGATGCCTTTGATAAAATTATGTTAAGATTTGGTCTTTGATTCGGCCAACTCATTAGGGTGACTCAGTTTGAGTCCCTGAACCCTTTGTGGGCTATATAAATGGACACTCAATCAGGAAGACACACAGAAGTAGATATGCAGAAGAAGAAATACACAGAGGAATAGAGAGAACACCACAGACACGGAAGAGGAATGAACATTGATCCTGCACCCCCCGGAAAGAGAGATGAGCCATTCACCTGACAGTCTACAGCTGATCTTGTGAAGAGACCGGAGCAGCTGAGTCCAGAAAGAAAAGAGCTCTCCAGCCTACAGCTGTGACAGGAAGAAGCTGAGCCCTTCCGACATTGCCCGCCATCTTGCTTCAACCAAGGCAACAGACTTTGGGTGAGAAAATACCTCTTATGGTGCCTTGAGTTGGGCTTTTTAGGGTCTTGTAATTGTAACTTTTACCCCAAATAAATACCCTTAATAAAAGCCAACAGATTTCTGGTACTTTGCATCAGCACCCCTTTTGGCTGACTAATGCAGTGAGAAAAGAAAATTACCTTACAAAATTATTCATAGGTACCTTGCATTTTTTAAATACCCTTTAAAATCATATTGCCTTTTAGAAGTCACAATAAAATTAATCATTTGATTACACATGACTAATTTTACAATAGAAATTTAAAATATTAATTGGATTCAGAATTTTATCAGTTTTGCTTTCCTTGGAAGAGAATATTTTGACTAAAATTTTGAGTAAAGATATTTATTAAATTTATTTTTAAAAGCTTAGTTTCAGGTCTTTCAAGTAAATTCCCTATAGGCCTATGATTGAGTGAGCTTATAGCTTTTTTCCTCCAGAGTATTAGATGTGCTAATCAAAGTTGGAACTATGATGACTTATTCATAGCAAGAAAATCTCATTAAAAATGCTTTACAATACCATTAAGAAAAAAAATGGCATGTGAAGAAATGAATAAGAATCTAGATATGAAATTGAATCAAAGTCTATGTTTACATTAAAAGGAAAAGACATAGACAATAAATTTAAATCAGTTCTATATTGTAAAATGTGACTTTTCTCTATCTATATTTCCAGAATCTGAAATGAAATATTATTGAAATATAATGTTTAATTTCTACCTCATTTTACCTATAAGAATGCAGCACAAAAACATTAATTCACATAAACATTTGCTTTACATATTACCTATAAAATGTCCATATTATTGCATAGCTGAAAGGTTAAATTTTCTTTTTAATTCATATTTTCTTTGCCTATACTTTTTACTTGTTAACATATAACCTACATATAATAACATATGAAATCTATGACTAGTGCTTTTTTTTTCCTTTATATGATTCTTGGCCATTAATTATATTTACTCAACATATGTATTGCATTTTTTCCTAAGACATAGCTTATCATAAAAAATGTATGTGAAGTATTAAGGTGGCACATCTCTAAAGTTCATTCATTAATGTGGTTATTAAATGAGTGATATAATGCATGCACATGAAGATGAGAAATGTATTATTGAAGCAACAGTTTAGAAAGAAGTTAAGGGAAAAACAAAAGAATATATATCTATAGACAGTCGCAGAATACCAGTTTCCATATCCTACTCAAAGTTTTATATTTATATCTACACTGCTATTTCCACTTTAATAATAAGGATTGGATTAATAATTCTACCTGAAACAACTAAAAAAACAAAAAGTTATGAAAAAATGGTTCTCGAGGAAATGATCCTCAGGCAATGAAAAACAGTGATCTTAAGATAAAAGAAACAAATTATATCAGCCCTATGATTATTCAAAGCAAGAGGTGAAAAGCAAGTTCCCAGTTCATGGTGAGGGAAGGGGTGCAAAGCCTGGAAGTATTCCTAAATTGAAGATAAAGAGCTGGAAATTCCTTGAGGTCCAGGCAGCAAGAGATTATAGGAGAGAATATAGGAAAGAATAGATCACCAAAGAGAAAGAGGTCACTGAGACACCAATAATTACTCAGTTAAGTACTGATCAGCACATGTAAGTGACAAAACTACCCAAGGCTAGGAAACCATGACACAAAAGGAAAAGAAGAAAAAATCAGCAGAACTCACAGGAGGTCAGAGATAGCACCTATTATGAACAGTCATAGTGGAAAACCTCACCATTTGTGAGGCATTGGGTACTGTAATAAGAAGAGTTTTGCTTTACTTAATGGGCAAAAATATCTGTTTTAGTTTCCTAGGCTGCTCCAAGAAAATACCATGAAATGGGATAGCTTGGACAATGGGAATTTATTGGATTACAGTTTTGAAGATGTGGAAATGGACAAATCAAGGCATCATCAAAGTGATGCTTTCTTCCTGGCGAACAGCTTCCAGGATCCTTGCCTCCTTTGCCACATGGCAAGGCACATGGCAGCATTTGTTAGTCTTTCCTTCTCTTCTGAGTTTTGTTGATTTCAGCTTCTTGTTTCCAATGGCTTTCTCTTTCTCTGCATTCATTCCATTTATAAAAGATTCCCGTAAGAGAATTAAGTCCCATCCTGATTGAGGTGGGACACACCTTAACTGAAGTAACCTTATCAAAAAGTCCTACTTACCTTGGGTTTAAGCTCACAAGAATGGATTAGATTTAAGAACATGTTTTTCTAGGTTACATACGGCTTCAAATCACCATAGTCACCCTATAAAATATGTTTCTGACACTGCCTAAGAAGGCTTAAAAGAAGCCCAAAATGTTCAAATAGTTTACAAGTAACTTAATTGATTCTCCTAAACAAAGCTCAAGACTAACAAAAATAAGCAGGATAATAACAGAAGAATTGAAAATTTTTATCATCCAGTTGTAAATTACCACACATGCAAAGAAGCAGAATGCAACCCATAATGTGGATAAATTTCAATTAATCAGAAAGGATGCAAAAATTACATCAAGAATAAAATTAGTAGCCAATACAAATGTATTCCACATGTTCAAGATGTCAGGGGAGATATTGGACTTGTTAAGCAAAGCCATAGAAATGAAAACAGATGCAAAATAAATTTCTAGAGATAAAAACTTCAATATCTGAGATGAAAATTAAACTTAATGGGAATAAAGTTAGAATAGATAGACCAGAAGAAAAAAAAATTGAACTTGAAAGCATAACATTAGAAACTCTCTAAAATGAAAAACATATATTTTAAAAATTGTTTAAAAATTAACAGCAACAGGGAGATGTAAAAACTTCAATTGTCAAAATATAGATGTATTTGAAGTTCCTGAAGGAGAGGAGAAGAGAGAATGCAGAAAATATTTGAAAATCTAATGCTCCCCAAATTTTCCTTATCATATGACAAATATAGACCTACCAATACAAGAAGCTCAACCCATCCAAAAATAATAATCATGATAAAACCCCATTAGGAAACATCATAATTGCTTAAAACCAATGATAAACTAGCCAGAGAAAAAAGACACATTATATACTTTGGGGGGAAGACAAGAATAGTAACAAATTTCTAATTAGAAACAATGGACACTAGAAGACAGTAAAGCAATTTCCCAAAAGTACTAAAAGATAAACAGTCAATCCAGAATTCTTAACCCCCCCAAAATCAATGTTCTCTTGAAGACAAAATAAAAACTTTCTCTGATATGTAAAATCTAAAAGACTATGTCACCAGCAGGTATACACTACAAAAAATGTTAAACGAATCTTTCAAGCAGAAAGAAAATCACACCAGATGTGATTCTGGAAATATGTAAAGGCATGAAGAGAACTGGAAATGGTAACTACATAGGTAAATGAAAGACCATTTTCCCTGTGATTTAAATCTTTTAAGAAAATAATTGGCTATTTAAAGCAAAAATTATAACAATTTATTGTGGGGTTTATAACACATAAAATGAAATTTATGACAAAATAATATGATGACTAATTAGGAGGCAATGGAAATATACTGCTGTAAGTTTCTTTAATATATGTGATATTGCATAATATCACTTGTAGGTAGAATGTGATGAGTTGAGGAATTCTACAATTATTAAAAATTCTAAAGCAAGTTTGTAGCAGGTTGAATGGTGCCCACCCACAAATATATGTCCATGTCTAAACCCCTAGAACTTGTGAATGTGACCTTATATGGAAAAAGAGTTTTTGCAGATATAATAAAGTTAAAGACCTGGAGATGAGATGATCCTGAATTATCAGGTACATCCACAGACAAAGGAGACAGAAGAGAAAAATGCAGATTTAAGATGAGAAGAACATGTGGAGATGGAGGCAGAGACTGAAGATATTCTGCCACAAGCCAAGGAACATCTGGAGACACAAGTTGGAAGAAGCAAGGAAGGATTCTCCCCTAGAGCCTTTAAAGAGATTACAGCCCTGCAGATACATTTATTTCAGAATCCTGGCCTCTAGAACTGTGTAAGAATAAATTTATTTTGTTTTAATACATCCAGTTTGTGGTGATTTTGCACACAAGCCCTAGGAAACTAAAGCAAACCACTAAAATAACACAACAGAGTTTTATCTAATAAGCCAACAAGGCAGATATATATTAACAAATATGTACTTTTAAAAAATACCAGGTAAACGGGAAATTAACAAAAAAAGAAAAATGGAAAAAAATAGCAAGATTGCATTCAAACCCAAACTTAACAATATTACATTAAATGTAAAAAGTTTAAACATCTTGATTTAAAAGGCCAAGATGACCAGTTTGGATTAAAAAAAAAAATCAGTACCCTATCTGTACTGCTTTTGGGACCAGTGAGTATTCCTACTTATCTTAGTATATGTTCCCAAATACAAAGGTTTTGACTGATCTTTCTTTTGAGACACTTCTCAGGATTGCTTATGTAACTAACCATCCTGAAAAGGGAGCTAAAGCATTTCATGTTTTGGGCTACACCTGGTCTTACTCCAAATAAAGAACAGATTTGTCTCAGATTCCTCAGGATTGGGGAATAAAATATGGACTAGAGTGGACTTACTGTTACTGTACTATAGACTTATTGTGATACTAGCAATGGAAGAAATTATATCATTGATGTGGAGACAGTGGCCACTGGAAGTGTTGAAGTCAGGGAGAGAGAAAAAGAGGTATAATATTGGGGCATTTTCAGGCCTTGGAATTGACCTGGATGACATTGCGGTGACAGATACAGGCCATTATATATCCTGCCATAGCCTACAGAATTGAGTGTAAAAGAGAGTAAACTACAATGTAAACTATAGTCCATGCTCAGTGGCAATGCTCCAAAATGTGTTCATCAATTGCAATGAATATACTACACTAATGAAAGAAGTTGTTAAAGTGGGGAAAAGTGGGAGGTGTGGGGAATGGGGCATATGACAATCCCTTATATTTTTTTATGTAACAATTTATATACTCTAAGTATCTTTTAAAAATTATATATATATATATATATACATATATATCTAAAAGTACAGTTTTGTTTATTACTTACTATCAAAGCAATAATTTCCTTGAGCTTAGGGTTTCCCTCCAGTGGTGTACCCCACTGGGCATTTGAGCTCTTCCTGGTCCTCTGTGATATCATGTGAATTTGATACACAGAGAACTGGCACAACCATACAGATGTTCCTGCTACTGCTTTTACTGTGAGTAATAAAGCATTTTAATACTGTCCTAAGATAGTCTTATGTCTTCTGTTCGAATGCATGGAAGTGTGGCAGATTAACTTGCTAGGTTATATAGTTATTTCAGTGGGCTTCTTATGCTTATAGCCTCCTTCCTTCTGCACGTGTCAAATATATTTAAGTTATTAAAAACTTCAACACTACTATAATAAACACATTTTAGGTATAACTATGCAAATAGGTTAAAAATGAAAAGATTAAAATATGTATACCAAGTTAATGTTAATTAAAACTGAAGCTACTATATTAATATCACAATGTAGATATCTGAGCAAAGTAGTTACCAGTGAAAAAGAGGATTATTTCACAATAATAAAAGGGGCAATTCCTTAAGACGACATCAGGTTCTAGGTATCCATGCACTTAATACCAGAGCTGTAAACTACATGAAGCAAAAGCTTATAAAACTAAAAGAAGATGTGGAGAAATCCACAATTAAGTTCAGAGTTAATGGCACTCTGCCAATATTTAAAACAACAGACAGAACATCAATAAAGATATAGGAAACTTGAACATAATGCAACAAATTGATCTAATTGATGGTTATAGAACTCCATCTTACAACAGCAGAATACATACTGTTTTCAGGTGAACAAAGTACAAAGAATATTTACTAGGATAGACCTTATTATGATACAAATCTAAATAAATTTAAAATGATTCAAGACTTGCAAACCATGTTCTCTGAACCCACTTGAATTAAATTAAAAATCAATAGCAGAATATCTAAAAAATATCCAAATATTTTGAAACTGAACAATACATTTCTTTATAATGTATGGCTCAAAGAAGCTATCAACAGGGAAATTAGAATTTTAAATGGTAGGAAAAGAAAAACAAGATATTTAAAACATTGTAGGGTGCAACTAAACCAGTTTTTATAGGGACATTTCCAATATTAATCACGTTTATTAAGAAAGAAGAAAGGTCTCAAATCACTAACCTCAGATTTGACCATAATAAATCAGAAAAATAGAGTAATTAAAAGTAAAGAGAAGAATGGAAATAGAAATCAGAGCAAGAATTAATAAAATAGAAACCAGAAAAACAATAAAAAAGAGGATGAAATCAATTACTGGTTCTTGAGAAAACCAATAAAATCAATAAACCTATAGGCACATTAATCAGAAGAAAAGATAGAGGAAAGAAATTTCCAATATCAGGAATGAGAGAGGTGCTACTGTTCTATATTCTATACATGTTAAGGGAATAAAAAGAAGATATTATATGCAAATTCTGGCCAATAAATTTGAAAACTGAGATGAAATGAAGAAATTTCTTGAAGGACATAAACCATGAAACTCATGCAAGAATAGATAGCCTGAATGAATAATGTGAAAAGAAATAAAGTAAAATAGAATTACTATGATTAAGAGAATTAAAATGGAGTATGGAGACCATTCAGGTGGGTACTCTTATGCAAATCTCAGTCAAATAATAAATTGCCAACTTATGCAAAGCCGCAAGCAACGCTGTTCCTCAAAACCCTAAGGACACCTAGACACTATAAACAAACCGCAAGACAAAGAAATCAGTAAACTCTACTGAATGACTTTTGGAACACCTCAAATATCCACCAATCGCCAAAAAAACAAAACAAACAAACAAACAAAAAACCTCATGCAATCTTTTTCTTTAAAAACGCTTGCCTGGAATACTAAGAGAGGGCATGATTTGGGTTGTTACCTGAAACCTGCCCCCTGAATTGCAATTCAAAGACCCTAAATAAATGGCTTTGTTGCCTTGCAGCTCAGTTTGCTGTTTCTCAGTCAACAATAGCTTTATATCTAATGAAGATGTGTAGAAAGTTGGAAAGAATGTCATTCTCATATTTCAAGAAAATAGCTGGAAAAACTGCAAATAATGACTTTTCTTGAAACAATCAGAGAATTGAGGTCATGGGGCTCACAACCAACCAGAATTATTGAAATAGACAACTGCTGGGACAAAAAGGACTTGAGCATTCCTACCTGGGACAGACACTGCCTGATGGCATGTAAGCAAGCAAGATTAAAATAGACATTTTTAACAAATTCCTAAAGACGGATTCTGTACTAGAAACAGAGTGTTTTGCTACTGGGGGAGCGGGTCATCAAACATAGTAGGTTTAAGACCTATCAGGAGCTTTTTTCTCCAGGAACCCCACCTGGTACTCACAGGGAAGGTAGGGAGAATCCTGCCATCTATTCCTCTGAGGCAATGGCCTCGGTAGAAGAGAAGCACCACTCCCAGAATTCTATCCCAAACCATTTCCCTTAATTCACTTAAGGAACAAAAGGTTTGATCTACTGGGGAAGATCATCAAAAAACTGTAGGCTGCTATCTTTCGTGGTAACCCACTGCAACAGGTGGAAGTGAAGAGCAGCCATCAACAAATCTCCACCCAGACCTTCCTCTTGTATCAACTCTCAAAAGCAAAAGCCCTAATTTGTTGGAGGAAAGCTTTAAGGCTGTAGCCTGAGGACAGGAATAGAAATCCAGTGATGCCGGGTGAGAAGACTAGGGGAAGGAGAGAAGCTGAACCCATAGGGACTAGCAGGAATAGTGTGAGGCCCAGCATTATTTCTGGAGAAGGGGTAGGAATGTTTGCAAAGGTCACATGCCCCAGACTCAGGTTCACAGTGTCTGCTTGAGACAAACTTAAGAAGAACATGAAAGAATCCCTGTCCCTCCTCCCCACCTACCAACCCACAACCCAGAATTACATAAAAAGTTTACAAAATAGCTGGGAGAGATTCACGACACAGATTCTGTCTGGGGAACAGCACAATGGAAAAACATGAAGCCAAGTGGAGAGACAAGATTTGAAGGCTCTGTTGCACTGAAGGGAACCATAAGAGTAACTTTAAATCTAGCCCAATTCCTGATTAGATGCATACAAATTCTTGAAGGGAACCCATGAGAGTCCCCTGGGTTCTTTCTACCTTGCACAAAGAATTGGGGTCCACACCAAAGTTTGATCATGCAAGGGAAAGAGTTTATTAAGTTGGCAGAGGTCTGGAGACAAATGATGTCTCAAATCAGTCTCTCTGAACAGCAGAAGTAGAAGCGTTATATTGGCGTGTGTAGGGTAAAAGTTCAAAGGGTTGGGTTACAATATTGACAGGTGGGGAAAGGTTGTAACATGCGCATGCTTTACAGTACTACATGTTTTATTATACTTGGTCATACATGGCATGTGCAGAAACTGACATTAAATCCCACCCAGAGGTGGGGAGTTTACTATTATAATGAGCTAAATTTCTGCTAAGTTCATTCTACTACCCTACTGAGTCTGTTAAAAATTGGAAAGTCCTAGTTTGTGGATATCCAGATTTTATGGTTAGCTTCTGACCACAGCTACTAACTGTACTCTATTTTTAGTTGCTCAGCTATTGCTGCAAGGCTAAGATTAGCCTAACAGAGCCTAACAGAGGAAGACAAAAAATTGTGTGGGGTAGTTCTTGCAAATGGTCCTTACATGCTTATACTAAAAGCCTGGAAGATGCAAAGCTATGCTCATTTCAAAGCATAAATCTATTGACTACAGTGTCTACTATCCTATATAATATGTCTAGCTGTCAAAAAGATTTGAATCACCAAAAGAGATAAGGGAAAATATAGTATGAAGAGATGATGCAACATGAAAACCAGATCATATATGAGATCACTGATAGAATTATTAGAAAAATAATAACTATGATTAAGAATTTAAAGGCTCTATTCAAATAGGTAATTTCAGCAGGGAAATAGAATCTTTGCTAAAGAACCAAATGGTAATCATAGTAACAGAGATGAAGGATGCTTTTGACATGTTCCTCAGATAAGGAAAGAGTCAGTAACTTAAAGATTGGTCAATAGAATTTAGAAATTATCTAAAATGGAAGACATAGAACCAAAAAAAAAAAAGAGAAAACACTGTTTGACAATATCAAATTATGCAACATATACATAATCATAATCTCAGATTGAGAAGAGAGAAAGAAAGGGACATAAAAAACATTTGAAGAAATAATGGCTAAGAATTATCCAAAATAATAGCATACAACAAACCACAGATCTGAGGTACAAACAGAATGCCAAAAGGATAAATACAAAAACAAAAATGCACACACCTCAGTATATCATTTTCAAGTGCTGAAACCCTTGAAGACCCCCAGAAGAAAAAAGTCACTTTATTGACAGAGGAAAAACAAAAAAAAATTTATGGCATAAATCTTGTCAGAAATCATGGAAACAAATATTCAATTGGATGCCATCATTAAATGCTGAAATAAAATAATGTGTCAGTCCAGAATTCTAAATCCAATGAAAATGTCCTTCAAAAGTAAAGGAGAAATGAAGACTATCTAATTCATTCCCTGCAGATCCACCTTCAAGAACTATGAAAGGAAATTCTTCTGGCTGAAGGAATATAATATAGGTCAGAAACTCTGACTTACCCAAAGAAATGAAGAGTGCTGGAGATGGAATAAAAGAAGGTATTTTCTTTCTTACTTCAGCTGCCCTGAAAGGTAACTTACTATTTGAAGTAATAATAGTAATAATGCATGAGTGTTTATGGCATATTAAAGGTGAAATGTACAATGACGGCACAAGGGTTGGAAGAAAGGTACTGGAAAATCATTGCAATAATATTCTAACACAACCCTAAGGACAACCACTATTTTTTTTCAACGAGGTATAAAAGATGTCCATAGTGGTAGGAAAATATAATCAATAAAAAAAATAACATAACTCTTTGAAAAGAATTAATAAAATAGGTAAGCCTCTATCTGGACTAATTAAGAAAAGAAAAAGAGCGAAGCTACAATTTGCTAACGATAAGAAAATAAAGACCGCATCATTACACTAAACATTACATAGACTTTAAAATTATAATTAAGGAGTGCAAAAACAGCCCTATGGCCATAAGTACAGTGAATTAGATGACACGGAAAAAATATTTGAAAGACACAAAATTCCAAAACTCATAGAAGAAGAAATAGATAACCAAAATCATCCTTTATCTATTATATCAATTAGGAGGTTAAAAACCTTCCTCCCCAAACAAAATAAAACAAAACAAAATGAATGAAAAAAACTTCATCCTCAGATGATTTTATTGGTGAATTCTATCAAGCAAAATTCAACATCCATTCATGTCAAAAACTCTTACAAATCTAGAAAGCAAAGTAAATGTGCTCAAGCTAATAAAGGACTTCTATGAAAAATTTAGAGCTAATTTCATGTTCCCTACTATGTGTTTTCCCTCTTTCTACACTGTGACCACCACTGCCTGTGCACTCAGTTAAATCTGTGGACAGCTTTGTCTTCCATTTCACTTATACTGCTTTTCTTTCCTTACTCAAATTTATGAAGTGCTGATGGATAAATAGTACATTGAACTACTAGAAATTAGAATAGGAAAAAGAAAACTTAAATTCCAAATTAGATTACATTCAAAGAAAATCCACTCCACAAGACATTAAGGGAGATGTGGGTTTAAGTGGAGTTATCCTATTGAAGAAAAGAGATTGTTTAACCTGAAGCAAGGCAACACATTTTGCTCCAAAGCTAGTTAATCTTGTCTTATACCTATTCTTGGCTAGTGTGGTAGGCAAATTAATGCCCACCTCCTCAAAGATATCCCACATCCTATTCTATGGAACCTGTGAGGAAAGTGTTAGATTACATGTCAAAGGGGAAATCAAGGGTATAGATGGAATTGAGATTGCCAGCCAGATGACCTTGGGATGGAGGTATTCACCTGGATTATCCAAGTGGGCCCAACTTAATCAGAAGGGTCCCTAAAAGGGAATGAAGGATGCAGAAGAGAGAGCATTAGACAGATGGCAGCATGAGAAAACTTGGACCACTACTGCTGGCTTGAGAGGTGGTGGAATGAGGTTACAAACCTCATTGGGAAGTTGGAATAAGGCAAGGGAGCAGATTCTTCCCTAGAGCCTCCAGAAGGAATGCAGCCATGAGGACAACTTGATTCTGCCTGATGAGAGGCATTTCCAACTTCTGATCTCCAGAACTGTAATATAATAAATTTGTGGTGTTTTAAAGCAATAAATGGGTGATAATTTGCTACAGCAGCAAAAGGAAACAACTGATTTCACCCCACCATTTTACTCAAACCCTCTTGATACTCACAGAATATAAACTTTCGTAGGAGAATTTGATCATATGTCAGCTTTTTCAATTGTCACCTGGAACTGAAGCAGGCTAGATAGGGAATCAATAGACAGATCTGGAACCTGGCAGAAAAACCGCTGCCGTTAACCCGTGTTCTTCAATACCCCCAAGATGGCTGCTGGAAGACCCTCACGAGATTCTCCCATTTGGAATGAGATTTCTTCCTGAAGCCAGGGGAAGCCCAGATATTCTCCAGGGGACTTATCTTTGGGCCCTCCTGGGAGGTTGATGGGTGGGGTAATCAGTCAAAACAGCCAACAGCTGGAACCCCTCCCATGCCATTAGCAAAGGGGTGGAATAATTGATGGTTCAAAAAGCAAGCGCAAAGGCCGAATCTGCCTCTCTCTTGCTTTTTGATCCCTGTACCTGCCTTCTGTACCCTGCCCTCGCCATTTTTCCCTGCCATGGTGGCCACACAAGTAAAACCTGGGCATTTATAATCTATAATAGGCAACTGTAGTCTATAAATTGGCCCTTTTTATCATTTTTCAATCCCATCCTCTCTCTGGGACCCATGATCTGTTATTTTCTCCCATTTCTCTTCCCTCCCTAACCTTAATGAATTACTGACCTAATCAGTGTTGTGTGCTCTTGCAGTTCATTTCTTGCAGTTTAGTCAAGGACCGAGACAAAATCCAGCTACAGAACTATTCTACTAGTAATATTACTCTAATTTCTCTCTCTCTCTCTCCCTTTCTCTCTCACTCTATTACCCTTAATACTTCTCTCTTTTTCTCTCTCCTATACAAACAAAATTATTTATATACTTTTGAATCAAAGTAAGCTCAAGTTTCAAATTCTATTTGAGATATTCTTTTGTACCAAACCCCAAACAAGAGTCACTGTTTAAACTTTCATAGCACATATTATGTATACTATTCAATTGGCTAAATCTTATGTTAATTGATTTTTAATTTTTAATCTGATTTGCTTAATGTTTTATATGTTAAGAACATTAGCATATTCTTTGTGATATATTATAATTCTCAGTTCATCATTTGCATATTTAAATTTATTTCTTGCATCAATTTCATTTTGTATAGTTCCATTTTGATCCAATTTTAATTTGTTTCTGTTCATTTGCAAATATTTTGGCAGCTGTAAGAAAGTATCCAGCTTCCTTTTTATAATATACAAAGTTTCAGATAAATCTGATAAAAGGAGACCCTCTCTGAATTCTATTGTGTAAAAGTAATGGATTTTTGTCATCTTGATTGTCATTCATCTAACAGGTATGATTAAGAGATAATAATGGATTCCTCATGAAGGTACAGGTAAAGAAGGACTATATCTTACAAAAAGAACTGGTGAAAAAATTCATATTAATAAAAACAATCTAATCAACTTTCAGAGTGTTAGGTCAAGATTCAGAAAACAAACCAGAAATTAATCAAATCAAGTCATTAAAAAAAAAACATCAGAATACAAGAGATTAAAGAAAGTTTTGTATTGATAAAAATTGGAAGGACCAATCCCAGGAAAATGGTGAATGCAATTTAAGACACCTGGCTGTACTTAGATCACATAACCTGAATTGACCAGAGTCCCAAAAGCAAAGGGTACAGCTTTTGCACGGACCTAGTCTTTCTGGAGAGTTCATCTTAGGCCTTTTGGTTATAGCAAGAAACATGAAAGTTTTAAATTTGGACCTGATTCTGCAGCTTAGAAGCCCTACAGGGGGATCATTGATAACTTATTATAATGCCTTCAAAATTGTGGAACTGCCCAAAACAAAACATTCTCTGATAGTCAATCCAGTCCATCTCTCTATATTTAGACACACACACACATATAATATATAAGTATATTTATTTGTATGTACATGATATATATTTATATATAGTTATGTAATAAGTATATGGGGTTTATCATGAGGGAGTGACATTGTATCAATGTCAATGGTGTACATAAAAAGTTTTGTACTGAAACAGGGCTGATGATGTTAGGTTATGAAAAGGTATGAACCCTGAGCAGGGAGATAAACAGTCATGGAGGAAGATGAAGCAGTTAAGGCACTGCTAATCCCCCCATGGATTGAGTACCAAATTCAGGCAGGAGATTCTTTATTTTTGGTTGTTTATTATCATTAAGCAGGTATTGTTCAGGGATCCAGTTTCTTGGTTCATTTATCATTATCATCTGCAGTAGATTATGGCTAATGATGAGTAAATATGCAACAGTGGTTTGGATTTGTGAGGATGTTCATTTGACTGTAGAACAAGAAGTTTTGTTAATACAGTCATTTTTCAACCTCCTTCCAGTTGCAATGATTTATTTCCTTGCATTTAAAAAAAAATTAGAAAGTAATTTCATGCCATCAATTTATTTTTCCACTGAGTAATTTAGGATACAAGGATGTTAGTTTAAAATGTAAGGAAGAAAAAAATTAACTCCCAGCAAAGCAATTTAGTCATTTATGTGGACTTTATTTTTCCAATAAAGGGAGAACTTTTGAGTGTACATAAATTCTTAACTTTGCATTATAAATAATATAAACATCCAAATGTTGCATTTCTTTCCACCCCTATAAATCTGTACTTTAAAATGTATTTCATTTTGCCTTTATTTATTACTCATATCAGATGATATTATTTCAGAGATGAACTTGTCACAAAGTACTTATATATAGCCCCATACAATTCAGAAGGATAGATATTTTTTTAAGCTTTTAAACATTATTTATTCAAAAAAACAAACTTCTGCTTTCAGTGTGACACTAATTATTCACTATCCAATAGCATACAGTTAAGTTTTGAGATCCATTTTGCTTTTTAAATTAATAGTATGGATTCAAAAAAAAAAAAAGAACATT
>JAQZBX010038403.1:0-23423 GCA_029593785.1 Cabassous unicinctus | reverse complement strand
GTTAGTTTACTGCATAGATGGATGATTACATCTAAGATCAACCAGGGAGATTGCCATCAGCTATGAGTGATGTTTTGTCTAATCAGTTCAATGCCTTAAAAGGAGAATTGATTTCAGCATTCAGAGAGAATTTCACAGTTCATCTTTGGATAGCCAAGGTCTCCTGGAAACTCATCAAGGATCTTCATTGGATTTTCATTGAGGCCTTTGACTTGCAGCCTTCCTGAGGAACATGAATTTGTGCATCCCCATGGTCACATGGGAGAATCTAATAAAACCTCATACTGTCTCCTGCTGATTCTGTTCCCTAGAGAACACTAATACATTAACAATGTCTTTTGAACCTCTCAGACTTTATATTATTATGTGATAAGGAAAATCCTTTTCATTTTGTCTTCAGTCTTAGGGCATGGTGTTCACCTCAGGTATTTTCCTTACTTAGAATGTGTGGCTTTTTTTTTTTCCACCTTAACTTCATGCCTGAGTTAATCAAAGATATTCATCCTACTGGTTGCCACAACCCAACTTCTCCCATCCCTTCTTGACCTCTGATATTTATGTACTGCTCTCAGCCATGTAGTAGACTCTCTTGGCCTACTAAGTCTCCATTTGCATATGTGCAGATCTGTGTTCAACCAAGGACCTACAGTGAATCCAAGTGCAATAATTGAGGTACTTCTACCTCCCTATTTTTTATGTTCTAACTTCAATTGCTGGAAACCCCAAAGTCTTCCTCCTCAGCTCTGCAAAATCCCTATACCCTTCTTGTGCTCTGTATCCTTCTAGTCAGCAATTACTACAGAAAGGAAGGCTTAATAAGGCCCTTCTCATATATTTCTATTATCTCATGGATAGCAGACTGATAACATACAGTATGTTTCCAATAAGTACAAACAGTTTTCATGTGCATTTTGTACAGGCTTAGAGTTGTTTATGGTGGCAGGGGAATTCTAGTACCTCCTACAATGTCATGGCAGAAGCCAAAAGGTGACCAAAGATTTTAAATATCTTCTGATGTCAAAGATGATAAAGTTTGATCATCTAGCTCATTATATTTTCCCCTTTTATTTATTATCATTCTCTTTTTTCCTTGCTAGGATTATTATCATTTTTTTTTGCTAATTGAGAATGGCTCCTTATCTTTCCTTTTTGATAAATGTTATTGAATTTTATTTGCTTCTAACTTATTGTTATTCTAGTTTTATAATATTATTTCTCCTAATTTTTAGGTTATATTTATTCATTTTATTGTAGCAGCTAGAGATAATGAATTATTATTTTTGTTTTTTTGTTACCTGTATAAGAATTTGAAAATTTAATATTTCCATTAATCATCTGAATACCTATTTATTTCACATGCAGGACTATGGCTTATTCATATAGGGTCATTATATACATATCCTAGAGTTAAATATTTTAATTCCTGTTTCACCAAGAATAAATTAAGCTTGTTTTTTAGTTTTATTTACTTTAAATTTTCAAATTTATTGGAGTTTTTATATTTTGAACATTAATTAAAATATTTTATTCTGTCAGATAATGTACATCATTTAGTTTAAGGTTGAAAACTTATTGAAATTTATGAATTAATTTTAATAAATTTTATAGTGACTCAGATTCTGGGAAAAAAGCTTGCAATGTTGTTAGGCAAATTTGTTATTATGAAATTTATTATTCAGAGTTTATAAATTTGTGGAAGCTGTTTTACTGCAGGATTAATTAGACATAGATGTGTTTTGTTAATTATTCCACTTCATTTTATTCATTTATTCAGTAAATATATTTTTGAATATCTACAATGTGCTTGCTATGCATACATTAACAGTATAGCAAAGTATAAATGTCTTTTTCCTCTTGGGACCAATATTTTATCTGGGAGATACAGAGAAATATACAGAAGTAAGTTATATGTCATAGTAGAATGTGAAAAGTAACTTTTAAAAAAAGAAAATGTAAGACAGATGAGAAGGTGAGCTATTTGGAGGTAAGTGTATAACAAAACAACCTGGAATAGTGAGGTCAGGGCTGACTTCAATGATAAATCATACATTTTTATAGAAGAAAATTCTTCCAAACAGAGGAACACGAGTACAAAGGCCATGGCAGGAGATGGGCCCTGTACATTGAAGAAGTTCAAGGAAGTCTATCTAACAAGAGTGACATTCTATACATAGGGTGCGGGGTGATAATCAACCAAGTCCATGTATATGGATGGTGATAACTGCTGTGGAGGAAACACATAAGAGGACAGGGTCCACGGAGACAGTAGGGATTTCTCTCTTAAAAAATAATTAATGGAAAATTCTTCAAGGCTAAAGTCACATTTGAGGGATCTGAAGGTAGTAGAGTCATAAAAATACTTGAAGAAAGTGAGGCTCAGACAAATGGAATAGTACAAACAAGATTCTGTAATGTAAGTTAATGTCTATCTCAATATTTTGCATCAATTTATTTTAATAAAATTTGCATAATATATTGTATTTTGACTGATATTTGTTTTTTAGAAGAATATATTAATAATAAATTAAACATTAACATTTTATCTAATATATGAAATTACATTATATCAATATTTCTAGTTCCTTTTTAAATTTCTTTTTAAAATATAAATAATGTTTTTATTATTAAAGGGCTTTAGATTACATAAATGTTACATAAAAAATATAATGGATTCCCATATTCCCCATGCCTTCCCCCTCCCACACTTTCCCACATCAAAAACATCCCTCATTAGTGTGGTACATTTGTTACAATTGGTGAAAACACATTGAAGCACAGCTACTAATGAAAGATTGCAGTCTAAATTAGAGTTTACACTCTGTCCTACACAATTTTGTAGGTTATGACCAAATATACAATTGCCTGTATTGGTCACTGCAATGTCATGCAGGACAAACCCAATGTCCTGAAGTGCCGACATATTACACTTACTTTTCCCTATCCCATTCTTCAAAACCTCTGGTGGCCACTGCCATTACATTAATAATAAGTGCTCTTCCATTGCTGGAATAATAATAAGTGTATAGTAGAATAATAATAATAAGTAAAATGTAGTCCATTATTCATTTTTCATTCGTGAGGATTTTGGGATGGTGATGCCCACTCTGCTTCTAACTGTGAGGGAATTTAGGTCCCATGGGGCAGATGGATGGAACTATCTTGCTTGCAGTTGTAACCACTCTCTGTTCCTTGAGATGGGCGTCATCCATCATCATCGCCTTGTTAATTGTCCTGGGTGAGTCCAAGGAGCTGGAGAGTAGGTGTTGCAGCTCTGCTGAAATTCAGAGCTCAACTGGCACATGGAAGGGTCAAAGAATTAAGTCTCTGGGACATATATTTGTCAAGTATAGTTCTAATTATAGGATCAAATAAAAGAAGCAGAAAAGTCTTGTGTAGAGAACCTATAATTGAGTGTAACTCTGTTACACTGGGGTGCATAAATTCCAAATAAGGATGATTGACAGAGTGCCAAATTCCTGAGCTGTTTGCCTTGCTTTTAGTTTCTAGACATCTCTAGAGCCCTCAGGAGCCCCACTGTTTGAGGTACTGTTTGCAGTGACAGTCAATGAAAGCCTGCTGATCCTTGCATAAGGGTAACCTCTGGAATGACCTTCCCACCCACTTTGAAATCTCTTAGCCATAAAAACTAATTTGTATTTACCATTTCCCCCTTTTGGTCAAGGTCTTTTCCCAGATGCATTGCTATTTGGCATTTGGTAATAATCTCTCTAGTTCCTTTTAGAAATGTGGTTTTCTCTCTTCCTTATTTAGAGTCTTTAGCAATTTTTTGATAGCTGCTCTTCTCTCCTCCCACCACATTCTATATTTTGAATGGAAAATATCCTATGATATTTATTCTGCACTACATTCTCCAAATATCCACTAAATTGTTGACTTCATTTTTTAATGGAACTCTAATCTTTGTGTATGAATATGAGAGTGACTTTGAACCTGCATTGTATCAAAGTATCAATTTTAATTCATTTATTTTATGTACATTGAATGCTTTGGTTTTCAAGAATTCTTTAAATACTTCTTGACATAATATCATATTTTATGGAAAGCAATCATGTTGTTTTATTTAAATTGAAATAAAAGGATCTTAATGGTAGCTTAATAGATCATAAAATCAAGGATATACATGGTTAACAGAAACATTGCCAGGGCAATAAAGACTTACACTGAGAAAAATGAGCTATCATTATTTTGAAACCTGATATATCAAATGTATTTTCAATTATGTGTTTTTGTCAGCATATTCAAAATGAAAATTTACCTGGCAAATTTCAAACACTAGGAGTTGGTCACTTGGTATGGAAAAGCATGAGAATCAGGAAAATCAGATAGAGAGATTGAAGAAGAGGCAAAGAAATGCATGGTTCATTCTGGAAATATTACTATTTGAGGGAAGTTACATGGAAGGTGTAGAAATGGGCAGAGAGAAAGTGGGATGTTACACCTCAATATGGAGAGAATACTGACAAAATTTGGTATAGATATTTAAGCAAAATATTTGTAAAAATAAAATATATTACTGAATCTTTTCATAAGCAAGTAAAGTGTGGCATGTTTTTGCCCCAATAGACAGAAGGGTAGGAACATAAGGATTTTAAAAGACAATTAGTTAATACTTTAAAAATATTATATAACTGTGTAAAATAATTGAAATTTTCTATGCAAGAATATATGTTCAATGCAATTGCAAAATAAAAACACATACAAATTAGAACCGGGATAATATAAATAGGGTGTGAAATCCATGTTATTTCATACAGTATTAAAAATGGAATATGATATTTAGAATGAATGAAATGAAAATGTATGATTAAAAAATAAATGAATAATGTATAATCAGTTTAATAAGTACATCTTGATGATGAAAAATCTTCAAGGCAACCAATCTTAATCATTTACTATGATTCTTATAAAATCATATAAGTCAAATAATAGTTATTAGTACATTTATAATAATATTATTTTGTCAATTGCAACCAATGACCACACTAAAGCACGTGTTAATTTTGGCGGGTTTATTAGAACTCTGTATTGTCTGCATTATTTTACTGTAAACCTATGACTTCTGTATTATAAAAATTTAATTATAATTGGATAAGTGGAGAGTAGCTACAATATAGCTCTACAATAATCAGTATTAAATTTCTTATGTGACCACTTATATTATAAGATTTATAATATAAATTATTACATTGTAAAATGAAGTTTGAGAAGAAAAGAAAAATGGAAAAACAAATGTATATGTCTGTATCCATATACACATACACACACAAATCTCATCTCATGAGCTACCATCAGTCATTCCCATGACTGAAGACTCATTCCCTTTAGAGGAATTTTAGTTTTGAGAGATGGTATGTAAAAATTTCCTAAACAGTTGACTCTAATTATTTAAGCTATATATACAAATTATATATCTTTTTATACTCATTTTCTTATTCTATCTATTCAGAAAATATATAATTTTATAAGGAATAGTCTGTAATTTACTTTGCCATATTTCGTAAACATAGGTAATATTTAGAAAAGAATTCTAGAATAGAATTTTCAATTAAACTAATATTTTTTGAATATCAGTATGCACAAGACTATCCAAATACCAAAGAAAGATAAAAGATGTTTGGAAGAGCACCCCTTTCTTTGGTTACATATCACTGTTCTTTCCCAAGTAAACAAAAACAAAAGAATTGTTCTCATTAAATAGTATGTGTGTATAAATTCATGCATTTATAAAAACATGCTCATATATGTCAAAATATTATCAATATTTACTTGCATATTTTGTATGTGATCCCTTTGCCAAAGGCTGTGAAGTAAATAATACTAATAAGTAATCTCTTTTCTAAAGGAGTTAACACTCTTCTTGGAGAGATATCATGATTACACTCAGAACACACACACGCACATACACATATACACACATTTTATTTTAAAAGTTCTTCATCAAATTTTTCATTGATTCCTTTCATATATAATTTAAATGGGATGGCCCAACACATTCCTTTGATAATTACCCAGTGATTCATGCACAGTTAAGGCAGCACTGTTAGATACACTCCTTCTAATGGTCAGATTGTAACAACATTTGGGAAAGTTCATTCATTGGGGTTACATTAAAGAAGAATTATTCAGGCCTGAAATTTTCTCTTCATGGGAAAAAAAACTCCTTTTGATTTGATAGATTCATTATTAAAAAATTGATTAGAGACTTGAAAAACTTTATGTATACTTCCAAATTGCTTCAGGAATTATTCTGCAGCTAGTATTTCATTTATCTACAAGTCATAAACTAGAAAGTCTCACTATAGTTATTCAGATATCAATCTCTCCTATTTTTAATGGAAAATATAATTTATTTTTAAAGGCATATCACTTTTTTAAGTAACCCAAATCAAAATCATGTCAAATTTAAATTTTAACTATTATCACAACATGACCTAACATTGTAAATATTACTCAACAGCCCCATTAGTGCTTGTACCTAACTGAAATGATCCAATCTTATTTTTATTAGTTCCACATTCTTACCTGCTCCACTCTCAGGCTATCAGTTTCCATTTCCTTTGTAATTCTTTGGAGTCCTCACATTAATCTCTTAATGTTCTACCTCCATTTGATAATAGCTGAGAAAGCAAAATATTTTGATATATCAAGCATCAATTTAATATTTTTCTCAAGTTAGAATATGACGCAGTTTCACACATCCTCGGTTTGGAAAAGAATTTCAGGCACTGCTCAGATGTTGCCTTATTTACTTCCACATATTGATGTTCTGAATACCTAATTTGCTTAAATGAATTCTTAATAGACTAATTCATTATTCAATCCAAAAAAAAGGAAATGAAAGCTCATTTTCCAAATTTCAAGACTGAACAATTTTTGGAGTTATGCCGTTAGTCATCATTGTAATATTTCCTCTAATGCTGGAGTAATTGAATGCCTAAAGCTATCCAGATTGGTTTTAAGTGTAGCATGCATAGATGACTCCAAGAAATAGATTTCTGTGACCCAACCTTTATTCCTCAAATTCAAATTCCTTGGACAATATTACCTATCTACTAATTTAGAATCTCTGGGTGTGGGGCCCAGCATCCTGGTATTCTTCAAAATTGTTCAAGAGCTTTTAAGTATGATAGCCAAGTACTAGTCTATTGATTGGTATATGGGATCCCCAGGACAAGAAAAGACCATACAAAGCACAAAGCATTAGACTTTCAACACTCCTACCAGACATTGAATGTTCTAATGTTCTATTATATAGAACATGACAGTTATCTGTCTACTGTCCCAACTCTCCTGTTCATAACTCTTCTTCATAAGTTCATAATATTCATATTTTATCTCCTCCATGAAATTCTCAATTAGTTTAAGCTTTCTCTCATAACACGTAGAAGTGTATCACTTGACAATTTAAATAAACATAGTCAATTTTATTAAACAGTTAGGAACTATTTCATAGATTATGCTTTCATATTATTCCATTACATACATGTTTATGGGAATTTTGAGAGAATTAAACAGGTTATATTTCCAGGAAGAGGAAATTGTGTTTCAGGAGGTTAGGTTATTAACTTAATCCAACATAGCTGATAAGTTTCAGCCAACTGCTATATTCTGAATGATCAGCATCATAGGAGATACTTTCCCCTTGAGCTGCAACTGTGAGTGATCAAGCACATGGCAGCATTAACTCATCTCTTCCCTTTCTTCTGGACCTCATTGCTTTCAGCTTCTGGCTAAAGTGGCTTTCCCTCAGCTTCTGTGTTCCCTTTATTCCAGCTTCTGGCTCTTAGGGCCTTTCTCTCTCAGCTTCTGGTTTCCTCTCTGTCTCTGCAGATTTTTTCTGTATCTGTGACTGTTAATTCCTCCCTTTATAAAGGACTCCATTTAAAGGATTAAGTCCAACCTTGGGTCATGCAATCTAATAAAAAGCCCTTAAAGAAGTAATTTAATCAAATAGTCCTCCCTACATAGAAATGGATCATAATTATCTGGGGGTCCACAAAAGTCTCAACTACCACACCACTCTTTCATTAGCACCTTGCTTTGGTTTGGAATATTTGTTAAAATTGATGGTAGCACACTTTTATCATTACACTGATAGTTCATGGTTCAAAATAGGGTTCGATGTTTGTGTAGTTTGGTTCCATTGAATTTTTAAAGAATTTACTCTGTTACCATATATACTATATGACATTTTCCCATTCCATCACATTTCAGATATATATTTCAGTGTATTATTTATGCTCACAATGTTGGTTTACCATCATAACCACCCAATACCAAAATATTTCCATCATTCTTAATAGAACCCTGAACAGTATAAGCATTAACTTTTTCAAAAAGTTTTTTTTTTAAATTTTTGTACTTTTTTGACCTACACTATTCTTCTTTACATTCCACTGAATGAAAAACAAACTAATGGCATAGCGCAAAACAGCAGAAATCAAACATTACTTTGTGGCAAATATCATGATTTAATACTTTTAGCATTTACAAATAATTCTGTTGGTACTCATTAGGTGATATTTAATTCATAATTATTTAAGATACTACATAAGTAAATATAATATATTAATGAAATGGCAATGAATTTTTCTTGACAGGAATAGAAAAGGAAAATGCCTTATATTTTTATTAAGTTAAAATTAGAACAATAATAATTGTAAAACAAATGGCAAAGTTCTAAAATGAAAAATTTGATATGCATTTTTAGAGAAGAAATTGAGAAAAAGATAATGTACTCTTTTTGATGGCCCACAAGGTGTACCTAATTCCAGAATACCTACTGGTCCTCTTTTATCACTGGCTCTGATGGACTATTGAATTAGAATCATAGTCAGGAATGAGCACAAAAACAATTTGGTATAAAAACAAAATCCTATGAGACAATTTGAAACATAAATTTATCTGATCCCATTTTTAAGTCATATGGAAAAATTAAAAATAATTGTCATATTGTTTCTCATTTAAATTTAGTAAAATCTTGTAATGTGAATATGGTTGCCTAAATTTAAAATTATGACCATTGAGGAAAGACATTTCATGCTTTATAGCAAATTTAGGAATAGTACTCAGTGAGTATTAACATTTATGGTTGTCAAAATCACAATATTCATTCATCATTATGAATTATATTTTTTACTTTTTCAGTTTAAGGATTTGTGATTTAACAAATCAATCATACATATCACACAAGATTTCTATACATCACCCCACCACCACCATCTTACATTCCTGTGACACATTTGTTACAAAAGATGAAAGATCATCATCATAATATTACTGCTATCTATAGTCTATAGCTTATATTTGGTGTATTTTCCCACAAACAATCCTATTACTTACAAAACATATTAGTATTGTATATTTGTTATACTTCCTGAGAGAACATTCTCATATTTGTACCATTAACTACAGTTCATTATTCCCCGCAGCATTTACCATGTTATACAGTCCCCTGCCTTGTACAATTTATCCAAAGTACATACAGTGGCTCTCGGTTTCATCACAGATTTGGGTTGTCATTGGCTCAGAAATAATTTAGAGCCAGTAAGCATGTGCTTCAAAAATTTTTCAGGCAGAAACAATATAGCAGAAGGAAACTTGGGTCTACTCAAAGAAATAATAACATAAATATATAAAACTGAAAGTAAATATATAAAATATTGAATTTCCAAAAATTTAATTGCTTTAATAATAAGTGTCTAATGGAAAAGTGTAGTGATGCATTGTAGGGCTTCAGTTACATATATAAGTTAAATTTATGGCAAAAATAGCACAAAGATTGGGAAAGATGAAGTGGATCTTACTATGCAAAGTCTAGTAATTTGCCTATAGCAACAACTATGCAAAGAGAAGAGCAAAATGTCAATATAAGGCACAAAAAAGGTATAACACTATAAGTTACATACAAATATTAAAAGGATATAAATAAAATGCTATAAACATCTTTTCTTGTTAAATTTAATAATTGAGATGAAATGTACAATTCCTTAAATATGTTCACAATAGAAAAATGGGTAAATTGAACAATCTATATCTATTCAAGAGGTAGAATTTTTCCTTAAAGCATTCTACATGACAGAAAAAAAGCACAAAGGAATTTTTTCCCTATGTGAAAACGTCATGTTTCCCTCAAACTTGAATGTGGAAGTTCTATGTGAATCCTCCTAATACATGTAGAAGAGGACAATATCTTGGAAGAAAGTAGACCAACATAGAAGAAATCTGTGTTCTAGGGTTACTTCATGGAAAAGAGCCACCCATAAACCTTAGTCAACAAAAGTCTGCATTTGTGCATCATGGACAATACTTTCCCCTTTGTTGAGACAATCTGTTTCTAATTCATTTTTTACAGTAGGACACCCTGTACCTGACTAAAAATAGTTCTTTGGTCCTCTCCATAGTCCAATCAAATCACCTGATAAATCTTTCTTTCCCTTACAGAGTTCTTTCTTACTGTAAATATGACTGTACATATCACACAAGATTTCCAAACATCACCCCACCACCACCATCTTACATTCCTGTGACACATTTGTTACAAAAGATGTTTTGGAAACATTTAGCTGCTATTGCCAAAGTCACACTATCTTCTTTCAGTATATATATAGAAAGCCTGACAACAATAAACACTTCTCAGTGAACCCTGATCTTTTTGTTAATTTTTAAAAATATATATAATAAAGCAAAGAATTATTTTTTCAATCCTAATGACAGTAGTATAACTTTATAGGAAAACGTAGAGTGATGATGAAGAATGTGAGCTCTAAAGTCACTGTCTGGGTTAAAAATGTATGTTTGTCCTTTAAACTGTTGACTGACAATGAACAAGTTTTGTAATCTCTCTGTTCCCCAGTTTCATCGCCTGTAAAATTCAGCCATTCAAATACATCTATTGAGGTAGTCTTCTCCGTGCTGGGGATATAGCATTTAAACATACTGGCAAAATTCTTGTGGTCATAGACTTCATTGTGGAGGAAAATAGAGAGGGAAAAAAGGCATAAACAAAATATATAGAAAAAGATATAGAATTTAAGATGAGGTAACTGCTATGGAAAACAACTATAGCATGGATGTGGAAAAGGGGCAGGGGCAATTTTATATAGGGTGATAAAGCACTGTCTTAGGAAGAAAAGAATGAGAAAAAGGTCACACTCCAAATATGTTCTCTACAGAGAATCAATATGATAAGCTGATAGACTCAATATGGAATGTGTGATATAGAGAAAATGTCAGGGTATTTTCCTGAAGAAGTAGGAGTATGGATTTTCATTACTTTAGATGAAATTTCAGATAATACAAGTACCTACTTCAGAGATCTCTTATGAACATAAACTATGTTAATTATATGGATTTAAAGATCTTAGAATATTGTCCATAGTTGCTCATAAATATAGCCTATTTTATAACATTATTGTATAACATCAATTATTGGAAAACAAAAGTTTTATTAATTTCTTATGCTTTACTCCAATCTTAATTTCTTTATCCTTCTTTAAAGGGCTCAACTTTTACAGCAAATATACCATACCACCATAAACAAAAATTTTCTTTAAAAACTCCTGAGACCAAATCTTACATAAAATATGATATACAATGATTTCAATAGTGATGAAAGAAGGACAATGTAAATGATCTATTGTTTTCATATTGCTCAAAATTTACATTACATTTAATTAATAACATCATAAATGCTTTCTAGAATATATTATGAGAGGATGGTTTGACTGAATTTAATAAAACCATAAATATTATCTGAACTTATTACTGTCTGAAAAATTAGAATATCTGTTGACCATTATTAGGAACACACACCAACAGGATTTCTAAATCATAGAAATGTACATAAATAAAAAGAAGGCCACCACAGTTCATTAAAAAGATCAGAAAATGTAAAGAAGTTTTATATACAAGAAAAGACACAATGTATATTAGTAATATAGGTAATAAATTATATTTTAAAAAATAAATTCTTAATAAAGACATATCATATTGCAAATTAAAAAGAGAAATTGCAATAAATATACACTCTAGACAACATAGATATCAGAGAAAAATAAGTTATAATACAGTAATTTATATGGATATTTTATGTAGTAAGTTACAATTTTCATATAAATTCAGGATTGAGAGGGGCAAATGCACATTTTAATTACTTCTATAAAGTAATGAACTGTGATAAAATAGGGAAAGTAGTTAAAAACTTTACTCCTAAAAGTAGATGTTGAAATTTTTTAAACACTAATTATTTAAGAAAATGAACAAATATAAGTGTACAAAGAAAACATTTATAAAATTTAACAGAATACAAATCACTTGAATGCTATAATATATTTAATAATCATGGTAACATTTAAATAAAAATAATCAAATGAATGGAAGATGCAGGAAAAATATTTTAATTATGCATTTAGTAGCAGAGTATATTAAAACGGTAATTCCAGATTATGTAGAGAAATTTTTAAGGGAAATGTTAGCAATCAGCCTGAATAAAATTTGTCACAAAATTTGGATTCATTCTCATTTCTTAGCTTTCCAAATTTTATCTATTAAAATTTTTAGAACAAATGAAACAAGAATTTAATTCAAGAATATATTTCTTTCATATAACAAAATTATAGAAATCAAGAGAAAGGAAATGATTCATTTTTAATCATATGGAGTTAAACAAAGAAATACTTCTAACTGAAGCTTGTTGATACATGACATAATGATAGGGTTTGCAAATGGTTAGCAGCTAGATACAAAAGGGAAATAGAAATATTATAGTTTAAAGATTTTTAATATGATTATTTCATTAAATGGCAGGTATTAAAGTATTGCAAGATGAAATTCTTGGCTTTGCTTATATACAAAGAAAGCATTCATTTTTCAATATTAAATGACAGAGGAATTAACAAATATTTTAGGGATGAGTGGAATTCAAAAGCTACAAAAAAAAGAGATAGGAAATGAGAAAAATATTTTATATGTATGTAATAAATGCATACATGTAATTAACTTAGCCTAGAGGACTATGAAAAAACTCTCAAAATGCTTAGGATATTTCTATTTTCTTTAATATTTTAAAATATTTTCCAAATTTTCTTCAATGATGACATATTTTTTCTATAAATTAATTTTATCACAATATGTTACATGGTTCTAAGACCAAATATTGAAGTACTGATTTTAATTGTTTGTTTGTATACTAATAAGCTTAACTATAAGTATGTATACAGCACCAGTGAATATTTTCATAACATAAGCCATTGAACATTCAAAATTTTGAAAGAATGGAAGAACTCTGATGATGTGTTCTTAATTTATTAACACTGGATTAAAACTTTCAGTTCATCGTCTGTTGTAATATTTATAATAATATTATGGATTTAGTAGCTTTATTCTTCTTGTACATTTGAGGAAACCAGTTTAGAATTTCAGTGACTTACTGAGGAATATACAGCTAAAAAGCTGGCAAATCTAGTAATTAAACCCTGGATTTTCCAGTCCAAAGCAGGACTCATTACTACTGTGCGATATTTCTTCTCTAAAGAATAAAAGGGAATTCTGAAAGACTCTCCATAATAAAATTACCTGAGATTGGAGCATACATGGGGAATTCTATGATACAATTTGAAAGGTAAAACTACATTTTTTGCTCATTAGTTGCCTTAGAAAACATAATATTTAAACCACAATGTTAACCCATATTTCATGGCTTCAAATTACTACGTGTGTTTCTACAAACATATTATTGGAAATGTTCCAGATCAAGTATGTTCAAGCAGATGATTGTGCAATAGAAGTGCAAACTAATTAAAGGATATTCATCTATTTAGAGAGAGATCAAATAAATACTCAATAAGAATAAAAAAGAAAGATGAGCTTAAATGTTCAACATTATTGCCATTGAAATTGCCTGGAGCCATCTCTCTTCTGCATGACTCTAATGAGAGCATTTTTTTACCTCTTTGTTCCTAAGACTGTAAGTGAGTGGATTCAGCATGGGGATCACCATAGTATGAAACACAGAGGCCAGCTGATCTTTTCCCAAAGAGTAGGAATTCTTTGGTTTTAAATAAATAAAAGTCATGGTGTTGAAAAATATGGTGACTCCCAGGATGTGGGAGGCACAGGTAGAGAAGACTTTGAGCTTTCCTGAAGTGGAATTAGTTTTCAGGATAGTAGACAGAATGGAACCATAGGACATGGATATTGTGATAAGAGACACCATTACAGTTATGCCAGAGAGAATGATTATCATGATTTCAGCGTCACGAGTGACAGTGCAGGACAGGGCTAAAATTGGGGTTAAGTCCCAGAAAAATTGATAGATTACATTGGAATTGCAGAAATGGAAACTGTACATGCAAAGAACGTTGACTAAGTTTTCAGTATAGCCAATCACATAGCACCCAGTGATGAACGTAAAGCAGAATTTCATAGACATAACAGCTGGGTAGTGAAGAGGATTGCAGATAGATACATAGCAGTCATAGGCCATTGAAGAGAGAAGGAAAAATTCATTGGCACCTAAGAAGACAAAAAAATACATCTGGGTGAAGCAGCCTTTGAATAAAACATATTTCATGGAAGTCAGAAAGTTTTCTAAGGTTTTAGGTCTGATGACAGCTGCATAACTGAGTTCCAGGAAAGACAGGTGACAGAGGAAGAAATACATAGGGGTGTGAAGCTGGGGATCCAGGTGAATAAACAGTATTAGTCCTGCCTCCCCAGCAGAGGAATCAGGTACATCAGGAGAAACAGGATGAAGAGGACCTGCCTGATGTCTTTGGATTCTGTCAATCCCAAAAGGATGAAGTCAGCCACATTTGTCATATTTTTGATTACCATAGCATTCAAGTTTTGTAAACTGTTGAGAAATCACAGGTGATACTTAGAATAAATGACTTCAAGAAGCTTTTTGATTATATGAATTATCTGGCATTTTAAAAAATTAGTGTAATGATTATAGAAATTCATAATAAAGAGTAGAATGTTGTATATGTCTGGAAAGATCTTATTTTAACTAGTAAATATTAGGTATAAGTCATCATTTGGATATTATATAATAGTAGCTTATTTATGTTGCATAATTAGAATGAGGTGGACAATATTATAAATACTTCCTTTTATTTACACATTTTACAGATGAAAATATTATATCATAGGTGTTAGTATTGCACACAATTTTTACATGAGTAAAAGAACACAGAAAGTTAAATATCTTATCCAGCATCACACTTGTGTTGGACATGTGATTCTATAAAGACTGGTTGAGTCCAGAGATCATGATAATAACACTATATTCCTACTTGTAATTAATTTCTTAAAAAATAGAATTAAATGCTAGATAAATAAAAAGCAATAATATCAATTTTTGTATCATGTACTGTGCTCTTGTTATCAATATTATTCAATATAATTAACAGATAAATGAAAACCTTAGGCTTCTTTAATGTGGTAAAATACTGCAGATCATACATTATTATTAGTTTTTAGAAGTTATGTTTTAAGTAATTATTTAAAATCATATTTCTTCCAAAATTATATTTTCAGTATATATACTTTGTTGATGATTCTGATTCTTTAAATTCTATAATTCTATATTTGCATTTCGGTAATCCAGCATTATTTAGGTGTGGCCCAAATTGTATGTGTGTGTGTGTATATATATACACACACACGTATATATATGCATACATATTTGTTCTTCTAATAATATGCCCATTTTTTTCAGATAAAATGTTCTAACTTTGAGAATAATACTTAGCATGAGCTAAAGGTTTAGAAATTTATCAATCTCAAGTTTTTCTCACAAATAAAATATGTAAACTAAATAAAGAGATTGTAAATAATGTGATTCATTATTTGTGTCCTTTAAGATGTTATGCTTACTTTTTGTACATTCATTTATATTTTATTCATTTCCTATTCAAATAGAATGTTCATCTGAAATTTAATTGTCAGATGTATACCCAGGAACTACTGAAAACACAAACAGAACACAGAATCCCTTACTTTTCACTCTAATGCCATGCCACTTCTTATTTTGAGGATTATTGATAATGCACCATTTGGCCATTCATGGTGCCACTTTCCAAGGGAGATTGTTTGGCCTGTACCTATGACTATTGTGTCCATGTTAAGTGTGCACCAATGACTTCCTTCTCATAATGTTGAACATCTATTTTTTTTTTTTTTTTGGTGTTCATTTGTGATGCTCTAATTGATGACAGGGTAAAAGAGAAAGTATTTCTAGAGAAATAATTAATCTGTGAATTTAAGTCCAGTAATTTAGCCACCAGGGATGTAACAGCACCATTGTTGCAATGAAACATTTTTGTGTTTAAATGTGGTGTGACAATCTTAAGAGAAAACACTGTTCATTACATAAAAATTAGAATATACAAAATTCAAAGTAGAAAAAGAAACTCATTCATAAATACTGTTAACCGCTACATGTATTTTCTTCCAATTATTTACTTTGTACATAAAATGCTTATTGCTATTTTGTTTACATAATTTTATCACACTGCATTTTCAGTAACATCCTTATTTTATTATTAAATATTTATATTACACCTTTACCTATGTTATTTATTAAACTTTTGTAAAACCCACAATTTCATGTTTTTTACATTGGCTGGTTCTCCACTACTAACTTCTTTCTGAGTGTGTACCAATTGATGAATGGGCATTTTTGAGGGATTACAATGAAAACATTGAGAAGTTTCTCCATTCAGGCTTGATATTGTCACCTAATTCATCTACATGGCAGATGTATTACTGTATTCAGCCACAATAATTTTTGTTCAATGTTTTATTATTTTAGGGTATTTGCTTTTATTATATTAAAAGAAACATGAAAGAAAGAACATAAAAATCAGTGCTGAGATGAGTAAATATTTTATAATTAATTTGATGGATAAATGCTCATTTAATCTATATAAATTGGTGATATTCTTGAAAATACAATGCAATTTTTTGTTGTATGCATTTGACTTTTAAATAAATTTTACTTAATTCCCATGTCTTTCATTCTTCACTTCTTTTTACAGATTAATTTTTTTTCTGTGATATCATTTACTTCATTTACTTCAAATTGTAGAACTTCTGTAAGCTTTCCTCTAACTGCAAGATTTTTGGACAAAGTTTCTTAGCTTTCATTTATCTTAAATGTGTCTGTATCACACTTCAGTTTCACAAATATTTTCACTAAGAACAAAATTATTTTTCTTTTTAGCCTTTTCTCACTTTGTAGATTTGTTATACTTCTAGTCTTATTGCTTCTTACAAGAAAGCAGCTATAATTGACATGTTCCCCACTGCTCACTCCTCCAAATGTTCCCCCTCCCTGCCCCATCCCACAATGTTATGTGTTGTCCATAATTCGCCCTGGTTGTTTTCAATTGTTTCTTTCTGTGTTTCATTATTTGTACCTTGATTAGGATGCCCTTCTGTGTGAAAGTGGGGAGTGCCTGTGGATGTTTATTGGATTTATCTTCTTTTGGATATTCAGAATTTCTTAGATCTGTAAGTTGATATTTTTATCCAAATTCTTATGATTGCAGTTACTTTTTATTTATTATTTGGACCCACTTAAACTTTGTCATGGTATATTTAAACAGTTTCATTGTTGCTGTTTTTTCTTTTAGTGCCTCAGTTTGAAAAACATTGTTAATCTGGTTTTAAGTTTGCTGATGTTCTCGTTGATGGCCTCCAATCTGCTGTTGGATTATTTTGTCTTTCAAATGTATTGAGTTTTGTACCAGCTGGGAATAAATTGCTGGCATGGTGTTTTGAATCTTTCAGGGTTTATTATTCTTTGTTAAGCAAGATCTATTTTTTTTATCCTCGGTGTTAGTGAATAATATTTACTATAGGGCATTGATACTATGAATGTGTGGCCTCTCTTCTTCTTCTTCTTTTTTTATCTTAACTTCTTGCTTAAGTTGATTAACACTATTCTTTATACTGGCTGGGGCATAAATCCAGGTTCCCACAGCTTTTTGTGAACTCTGTTATTTATGTATTGCTCTCAAACCTCTAGCAGCTTCCCTTGCTAGGCCAATTGATTTTCCATCTGTACATATACAGCTTAGCCTTCTGCTAAGCCCTACAGAGAATCCCAGTATGATGTTTGGGTACATCCTTTAAATACCCTATCATTAATATCCCAAATTCTTTAATGAATGGTATCTCTAATATCTGCTTCTTTGGCTCTGCAAGACATTTTGTCTTGGCTGGTGCTCAGTATATCCCAGGTGAGGAAGAAGTAATGAAATGTATATAAAATATGAGAACTTTCTCATAAATTTCCATTATCTTATCGATTACTGACCTCTTATGCCACTTGTCCAAGGTCTGAAAAACAGTTTTGGTGTGTATTTTGTTCCACTGTAGACTTGTTCAAGATGGCATGGGGATTCTTGTACTGCTTACAATGCCATGGCAGGAGTCAAAATATGACCAAGGTTTTTAAATCTCTGATTCAAATAATGGTATAGCTTGAACTTATTGTTATTATTTTTCCCTATGTTAATTATGTCTATATTTTTTCCTCACCTGAATTATTCCTGATTTTTTTTTGCATACTAAAGCATAATTATTTATCTTTCTATCCCTTTGGTTAAATATTTTTCAAATTTATTTGCTTTTAATTCATTAATTGTTTTAATTTCATCCTTTTATTTCTCCTACTTTTCCAAGTTAAATTCATTGGTTTTTCTCTAATGCCTAGAAAAACTTGATTATATTTTTTGTTATCTATTTCATAATATGGGAAGTTCAATACTTCATTATTTACATGGGTAATACTTTAAATTCTATGCAGTGATAATATGTATTATTCATGTTGACATCCACCATATCAATATTCTAGAGTTAAATATTTTACTTCCTTTGTCACCAAGAATAAGTTAGGATTGTGTATTTATTTGTATTTATTTTGAATTTCCAAATTGGAAGGATTTTGGTTTTTATATTTTGAATCTTAAATTTTCAGTGTATTTCATTTATCAAATAATGTGGCCTCTTACACTTAAATTTTGAAAATTTATTGAAATTATGGATTACTTGCAATCCAGAGAGTTTCAAATCTTGTTATTATCACAAATAATCACAGATTTACTCATAGTTTATAAATTTTGAGATGTGTTTAGCTAGATTAATGAGACTGGGGTTTTTAACCATGGGGCCATGAAAAATTTTTTTCAGTGGTTCTGTGAGCTTGAATTCAAAATTAAAAAAAAAAATTCTTGGGGGACATCTTGATGTGAGTATGATGTATTTATTAAATAATACACAGTATAGTGTGGACTTAGTATGATTTTCATTTTGGTGTAGCATGTTCTGAGTGCAGTAGATAATGCATGCAAAAAGTTTAGTAAAGTTGGTGAAGATGGTTTAATGACACTGTGGGATAATTCTAATTTCTAAATGTTTTCTGAAAATGACTGAACAGATGTTGAACCATTTTAAGCCATCAGTATTGAAATTATGGGAAAGTTGTAAAATGTAATTTTGAATAATCCTAAAATTTAATTTAAAAACATGCCAATGTTGACTGTCATAAAGCTATCTGCTGCTATATTCTGAGAAGGGGTTTGTGGTTTTCACTTGACTGACAAAGGGGTCCATGGAACAAAAAAGGTTAAAAACCCCTGAACTAGACTCTAAAGGTGTTATTTTAATTATGTCACTTCACTTTACTTGCTTATTTAGTAAAATTGTTATTGATTGTCTACAGTGTACCAGGCACTGTCTACAAAATATAATAAATAAATAAATATATAAATAAATAAGCTTTGTCCTCTTCAGGCTCAGATTCTACCAGAAGATACATAAAAATATACAGAAGAAAATGCTATGCCATGTTAGAATGGAAGAGTATTAAAAAAATTGAAAATGTAAGACTAAATAAGGCATGAGAGCTTTGGGAGAAGGGTATGCGAAAGCAACTGGAAAAAGATTGTACAGGGTGGTAAAATTTTGGCATTTGTTCAAAGACTTGAAGGAGGGAAGAGTTAGACACGCAGGGACACGGGGAAGGCGTTATAGACAGATGAAACACCAGTGCAAATGTCGTGAGCAGAGGCAGAAGCATGCAGTTTGAGGAATAGCAAGGAGGTCTATTTAACAACAATGGCATTCTGTGGTGTGGACTGAGGAGATGCAAACTAGTACATGTGTGTCATGATAATAAATGCTGTGGAAAAAAAACAGGTGGAGGAGTTGCATGGAGACAATTGGGTTTGTTCTTAAAAGAAGGAATTTCAGGGCAATTTTCAGGGGCAAGTCATATTTGAGCAACCTGAAAAAAGTGAAGTAGAGTGTCATACAAATGCCTGGAAAGTGGGGATCAGGCAAATGGAATCTTAAAAGCAATGTTCTGTGAAATTACTAATTTTGTGTCTTTTTATGTTAATATTTTACTTTATTTTTTTAAAAATTGTGAAAAATATAATATATTGAATTTTTAATTTTAGCTCACATTGAAAATATTTTTCTTTTTTGAGGAATTTTTTCTGCATAATAAATATAAAATTACAAATTTTCCAGTTTTTGAAATTTCATTATATTAATGTTTTTAGCTTCAATTTTGATATCTATTTTTTTCTTTTTCATGACTTTGTTTTATTTATCTTTATCTATTTTAAGATAGTTGCTCTATTGCCCTCTCACTCCCTTCTATATTTTGAAGCATAAAACCCCTAACTTAATATACACTACATCCTCCAATTATCCACAAAATTCTTGACTTCCAATTTTGTGTATGGATTTAAGAGTGAATTTGAATCTACTTGGTATCAAAGGTCAATTCATTCCAATGAATCCTTTGGTATTTCAAAAATTCCTGAAACACTTCTTTACATAAAATTAGTTATTCTTGTTTGGTAAGTTGATATTAAAATATCTTAGATATAGCTAAATAGATCATAAGGTCAAGTAATACAAATTATTAACAGGAGCATTGCCAGAGACGCAAGACTTAATAGACTGAGTAAAAAGTACTGCTATTACTTTGACACTTGATATACCACACATACTTGAAATTTATTTTTTTCATCAAAGTACTCAAATGGACATGATACTTGGCAAATTTCAAACACAGATTGTTGATCACATGGTATGGAAGAGATTAAGAGCATTAGGAAATATAGGTAGAGAGAAAGAGTGAAAAAGAGGCAAAGAAATGCATAGTTCATTTTGGAAAGTTAGATATTACAGGGGGCTGTAGGTAAGAGGCAAAAAGAGATGCTATAAAAGAGAAAATGGGATATATCAGTGCCAAATATGAAGAATATACAGAGAATAATTGATATGGACATTTAAGCATATTTTATGCAAATAAAATAATTTATTGCTTCCAATGATGGGCAAGTATAGTAAGCCATGTTTTTGTCTCTATAGGCAATCACAATAATTTTAAATGAAAAAATAAAAAATACTTTTTAAAATGTTAAAGAAATAAGTGTGCAAACTACTTGAAATTCTCCATAGAAGAATATGTGTTCAATGTAAATGCAAAATAAAATAACCTATGCAAATTAGAATCAGAATAAATATAAGTAAGGTGTGAAAGACATAATGTTTTATTTAATATTAGAAATTGAGCAATATATTATAATGAGTGAATGAAAATTTGTGGGAAAAATAGAAATAAATGAAATATAATCATTGCAATAAGCCTCCATGATAATGATGAAAAATCTTCAAGGATATCATTCTTAATCATATTCAATGATTGGAATGAAAAAACTTATGAAATCTAAATAAAAGTGAGTGCATAGAGAGATAGTAGCCTCAATATATCCCTACAATTATTATTACATTTCATAAGTTACCTCATAACATTCTATAATATAAACTTTTATTTTTTAAAGTGAAGTTTGTAGGAGTCAGATCCCTGTAAAGTAGATAAGAGAAGAAAAGGAAAATGTAAAATTATATATACATACCTGCACAGATCTCAAAGCATGAGCTACATTCAGTCACTACCAAGCCTGAAGATTGATACTCCTTATAGTTTTTTTTTTATATATGACATATCATAATTTCTTCAGCAGTTGATGCATTTATTTTAGGCATAAATGCAAAGTATATCTCTATTTATACTTATTACCCTATATAAACCCTGCAGAAAATATATCATTTGAGAACAAATATACCTGTAAATTATTGTGCCATATTTAAAATATATACATAAGAGAAGTTTTGAAAAATAATCTTAAACTTATAATTTCACACTAAACTGACATTTTTTGAATACCAATCAGTACGTCGTTGCCCAAACGCCCCCCCAAAAATGCAAATATGACAAACTGAAGTACAACTGAATTCTTGAAATTGATAAATTAATGGCTAAGAATATTGCAGAATTATTGACACACACCAAACCACACATCCAAGAAGCTCAGAGAACAAAAAGCATTATCAAACAAACAAAAAATATCTAAGCATAACATATTCAAACAGTGTAAATGAAAGACAGAGATGAAATCTTGAAACATACCAGATATTAAAAATGTAACAATAGAGGAACAAGTTTAATATTATATCAGACTTCTCCTCAGAAACCAAGCAGGAAGAATGTGAAATAAAGTGTTGAACAGAAAAAAAGAAAAAGACCCAACCAAGAATTTTTTATGCAGCAAAGTTCATTTTCAAAAGTGAAGGAGAAATATTTTCTAAGACCGAAAAATGATTGACTTTATCACACATAGAGCTGCTTTGCAAGAAATGTTAAAGTGCTTCAGACAGATAGAAAATGAAATGGAATAAAAAACCCCTATTTACCTAATGAAAAGGAAGAGGGTTGGAGAAGGAATATATTAAGGTAAAATAATTTATTATGACTTAATTTTTTAACATAAAATCTACCAATGTATTTGGGATAACTAAGGATGAGCAGGAATCCACAAATGTAACACTCTCAGAAAATAGTACATGGCATTATTTATGCAGGAACCTCAATAACCAAAACAACCAGTGCTAAATTTCCTATCAATGTAAAGTAGTATATAGCTAGAAACAGGAAAAATAAATTGATCTGCAGTTCAAGATTATCTATGAAGCCCTTCAGTACAATTACAGTGACTTCAGTGACATTTTTCATGTTAACATTTAATGGAACGAATTTGAAGATACTCATTAAATTACTTCAAAAAATGTGAAAAATATTGAGACTCAAGGTTAATGAACCATTGCTTCATATTTATATCTTAGCAATGCATTATTTCCTGGCAGTGAATCACAAGGCTTTGACAAAGTAGTGGCTCATGTGTTGATGCCACTCTGTGCAAAATGTAAGGGAAATGAGGGTGTTTAATTATTGATTGAACTCATGTCATTTCCAAAAGCATCAGGTCAACTTGTTAATTTAAAATTGAATTCTGGGGAGTGGTTGTGGCTCAAAT
>JAQZBX010038402.1:0-23423 GCA_029593785.1 Cabassous unicinctus | reverse complement strand
GGAATGAAAGGAAAGGAACAGGAGAGGGAAAAATGAAAGAAAGAAAAGAAATAAAGAAACTCAGTAGGAAAAAATAAGGAAAAGAGAAAAAGTAAACAAAGAAAGATAAAATACAACAAAAAACAAACACAGTGAATAAAATAATTTAAAAACTGATAAAAGAAATAGTTCAAAAAACCTTAAAAACTATCTCAGTTTATAATTTCCCTATCATAAGGTGTTAGATGGGTGTTTGACAGCCCAGTGAATCACTCTCTGGATCCCTTCTCTTAAGGAGGGACTGAACCAGGGAACTCATATATGTGAGGCAGGCATTCCTCCACTGAGCTACATCCATGCAACAGGTTAAGTGTCTGAAAGCTTATATGACTCTCCCTGCCCCATTTCCCTAAGGCAAGTTTGACTTTGTTTTCCCAGCTATCTCTCCCGGCTTACTTCTAATTCAGGCTTGTTATCCTCCTATCTGGGGTTACCTCCTCAGTGATCTAGTTCTCTCCCCAGGTTAGCTGAGTGTGACAGCCTGCCTTATCAGATCCACCCTCCCCTCTCCTTGGGACTGCTTCAGTGCTGGCTGGGGTCTTTTTTGAAATTCAAATGTGGCTCAGCTTACCAAACTCACTGAAGAGAGACAACTCTCCACCCTCTGACATAATGCTCTTACTCTCAGGGACTATTCTTTACCACTCAGTTGGCTACACTGAGACAGGGGTTTTACTGAGGCCATTCACCTTGAGGGTGGGTTTTATGTGCCTTTTCCAGCCACAGGGATGAGTAACTCACTGATTTCATTTGACATCTTTGTCTATCTGTTCCTCTCCTTCCTGGATGATGTGCAGCACTCTCCTGGTTTGCATTTCCCAAAAGAAGCTCCTTCACATAGCTCTTTAAACTTCCTCCATTGTTTTTCTGAGAGACTTGAGCCCTACCTACATACTTTATTGCCATCTTCCCAGAAGTGCATATTTCTTTTTAATTGTCATTTTTCTATGCATCCAATATGAAAATTCACACTGATAGAAGGAAATAATACTATGACATTAATATGTAGCACAACGGCAAAGTTAGTAATTTCCATATTATGTAATTGTATACCACTCCTCAGTATCTTAAATGACAAGTCACTTGTAATCATGAGATGTCTAAAGGCAAAAAGACCATTTAATTTTTTTTTAAAGATTTATTTATGTATTTATTTATCCCCCCCTTGCTGCCTGTGCTTGCTGTGTCCATTTGCTGCATGTCTTTTCCGTGTCTACTTATCTCCCCCCTGTTGTGAGGTCCTCCTGCATCAGCCCACCACGCCGCGCAGGCCAGCCTGCCCTCACAAAGAGGCCCCAGGAAGTGAACCTGGGGCCTCCCACATGGTAAAAGTGGGCTCCATGGACCGAGCCACACCCACCTCCTGCTGAGAGGTCTTGCTGCATCAGCCCACCGTGCCACGCAGGCTGGCCTGCCCTCACAAAGAGGCCCCGGGAAGCGAACCCGGGGCTTCCCATATGGTAGATGGGAGCTCTATCGATTGCGCCACACCCACCTCCTACCATTTAAGTATTTATTAATTAATTTATTTATACAAATGGATGTTATTATATGAAAATCTACATGAAAATTCTATTCCTCATGCAAAGACGCAGATGCATCTCTCAATATAGTTATCTATCAATTGTAAATTCAATATTTTTCCTTGTTCTCTACTACCCATGAATGCAAGGTCTAGCTTTTTCTCCTACTCTGTCAGTGACACCATGTACCTATCTATGTACTCTCATAAGGGGTTTAATATTTTCTACTCAGAGATCTACCTCAGGTCCTCAAGGCTTCATACTAGGAAGGGATAAAATTAATTAAGTTACAAGGATGAAATTATGAAAAAGCAGTGAATCAAAACTAAATGAAGAAATCAAATAGACCTCAGGGAAATAAGAATACCTGATTATGATTTATTTCCAATGCTGTACACTAATTATAAGTGTTTTGCTGTCATTTTCATTCCACATAATGTTTTACCTTTTTGTGGGCAATAGATAAATGGAAGGATAGACTTTAATGCTTTTTTGTTTGGCTTTTCTTCATTCCATTAGTATACAAGTGACACATTTTTATGGTTAATGTGTGGACATATTTTTCTATTTTCTTTGCTGTATATATTTCCACTTTATGATTACAACACAATTCATTTTATTTTTGATAGAAATTTCCAAAATTTCCTTTCATATCTATTATTCATGATGTTACCATGAGAACATTGTATATGGATATGATACTTTGGGTTTCAATTTATAGTTCCTTGATGACTAAAGATGTTGAGTTAAAATTTGAGATCATAGGAGAGGACAAAATTCAGGAGAATCCTTTATCTCAATCAAATTAAGGATCATACTTTATCAAACAATGTAATATTTGAGAAACACCATAAAAATATATATGTTTTTTGCTACCTTTAACATTGTTTTCACAGAGATGTAGTATGTAATTTATCCAGTCATTGATCAGACATTATACCAATCTGGTTTTTCCATTTCATCTTTAATACTGGAGTTTTATTTCATAATCAGGATTCAAATTGATGTCATTGGCATTCCTTCTTATTTTCCTGATATTCTTTCACTGGCTCTATATTCCACTTTTTACAAAATAGAAGGTGAAGCAAAAACAGAAGTACTTGCCAAAATTATTTGTCAGTGTAAAAATTGAAAAAAATTGCCAGTTGATAGAGATTTTCGACATAATTGAGAGCTATTCCATGAGAATGGCATAGACTCAGCTTTCCCAGACAATTTTCAAGTGGCATGTAAACATGTGAAAAATCTTCAAATTCACTAGCAATGAAAAATTATAAACATAAAACTACAGACACCAAGTTTTAGGCATCATATATTTCAAATTTTGACATGTTCTCCATGCAGCTGTGGAGATGATGAGACACACTTGCTCCCCAACAACCAGTGTATTTTGAAGTAGTGGGGGGTTACAAGAAGGCAATTTGCAGATGTTTTTAAGAGAATACAAACATTTATAAGGATTAAAATAGAGATTTTCATAGAAATTAAATATCTTAAAATATTAAGATATATGTAATAGAGAATATTTTAATTATTTACATATTCATAATCACTATAATATTATCAATCTATTTAAAACAATAGTGCATATATAAATTTATTGTACATAGTCAAAGTAACATTACATTATGAGAAAATTTATTTTCTAAGAAATTTTACTGACCATGTCTTAGTTTGTCTTTCTCTAAAGTGCAAATGAAGAAAGTCTTTTATACAATTAATTTACTTGAGGAAATTATTCCTGGGAACCTGTGTGGAAACTGAGAGAAGTAAAAGAATACAATCAGATAGGATGCATTAAGAATACAAGGAAAATGATTGATCTGGTTAGGACTGTAGGAGTTGAAAAAAATCACAAGTTTAATATGAATAAAATAGAAATTAATTTCCATTAAAATACATCAAAATTTAGAAGGGTAATCAAAGGAAATTTAGATTGAGAATGAATAAAATAAAGCATAGAAAAATAAATTAAAAATAAGACATTTAAATTTAAAAGAATCACAATTCAATTTAGAAAAAGGTGGAAGTATAAATTCATTTGTTTAAATTTATTTATTTAATTTATATAGAACTTAAAATACACAAGAGCAAAATTAAGGATGACAGAAAAGGTAGATTTTCATAATGTTGCTCTTTCCTGAAATGTGTTCCTAGTATAAACTTTGTCAAGGTTTAATGATTGTTGTGCCATTTAACTCCTAAATCTATCATTATATATTTGATGATGGGGAACCTCTGCTAAAAATATTTTATGCTCACAAATTTTCTCAAAGACTGTTCTCATCTATCTATAGATGAACTAATGTTTTCTTAAAACTCAGCTCTCATACTTTATAAAAATACTCAACAATATAAAAAATGAAAGAGAAAAAACCTGAGATTCAGAATACTCATTTTCATTTTACTACTGCAAGAATAAAATGGGAAAAAACATTCTCAGTAATTGTAATAAAATATGTTAATTTCAAAACTAATATAAATTTTCCAGGTAGGAAAGAGATTTTTGTTTTTGAAGATAAATGGGAACTGAAATAAAGGCCCCACACCTGTGGGCCTGTTGATATGACCATAACCCTTTGAAAAGTACCACTAGATTGGAAATTGCAAAGACTATCATAAAAATTCAGATGCATTTAATATTATAAAATGTGTATTCCTATGAAACAGCAACAAGAGAACCATAGATGCACAAGTTTAAAATAGATGATTATATACAAATAATTTTATATACCATAGTAATTAATGGAATCCTGGATATTTTAGACATCTAAATCTTTGAAGCCCTGATTCCTCCAATCATTTTAACAAGGGCAATTTTCATGTCCCTGTTTCTCAGGCTGTGAATGATAGGATTCGGGGTTGGAGGTAATAGAGAGTATAATCCAGACGTAAAGATGTTCAGCGCTAATGGGGATTATGAGGCGGAACCTAAGTATGCAATGAATCCAGAAGAGAGGAACAAGGTCACCACAGTGAGGTGGGGCATGCAGGTAGAAAAAGATTTAAACCTGCCTTGAGCAGATGGAATCCTTAGGAGAAAATGTGAACATAGGAAACAATCATTAAAATGAAACATATGGAGCCCAAACAACTGCAAGCAATAATAAACATATATTCAAAATTATGCTCTCCACAACAGGAAAGTGTAAGCAATGATGGACTATCACAGAACTGATGAACTATGTTGGGCCCACAGAACCTGACAGAGAATGTACCTGCTACTTGAATGGAGCCAGTGATAAATCCACTGAGCCCCAATGCTGTCACCATCTGCACACATGAGCCTCTACTCATAATGACCTCATAGTGCAGAGGATGGCAGATGGCAGCATAGTGATCATAGGACATCACTATAAGCAGGGCATATTCTGTGACAGAGGCAAATATAACAAAAAAACCTGTGAGGCACATCCTTGGAAGGAGATGGAATAGCTATTACTGAAAGAGTTCATAATAGATTTGGGAACAGTGACAGAGATGTAGCAGGTATCAACAAAGGACAAATTCTTAGGAAGAAATATAGGGGGACTTGGAGATGCTGGTCAATGGTGGTGAGGGTGATGATAATGAGTAGGTTCCCCATTACTGCTACCAGGTAAATGAGGAAGAAGAGGGTGGCATAGAGTCTCTGTAGCATCCAGTCATCAGGGAATGCCATGAGCAAGAATTCTGTTATGAGGGTCAGGTTGGTTAGTTTCTCAAGCATGCTGATTCTTGTTTATGGAAATGTAAGAAAACCAATAAGCATTCACTTTGAGGCCCTTGCTAAGGCTATGATTCTACATTCTAGAATCATCCTGTTTTTTTGTTGATTCTACAATGATTCTTGGCTATTCTTAGGAACATGTTCAAGGATATCATAGATGCCTTCTCCATACCTTAGGACAAATCACTTGCAAACTATAAATTCTTCATGCCTGCAATATCAACTATTGAGTCATTAATAATAGGGTTGAACAATTAACCATGGATTCATCTGTAATTTATGCCTACAATAAAAACAAAAAAGACTATGTCACCAGTATACAAATGAAGGTGTCTTTTGTCTTTGATGGAATATGTGAAACATAGTAGGAACATTTGTTAGAATGGAGGATTTAGTGTTTGTTAATGATAGTTTGAATCAGCTTTAGATTCCCATGAACTGCTTTATTGATACATTTGAAGAAGCAATATTACATATTCCAGACATCATTTCTTTTTCTAATTTATTACATGATAAGTAACTGGAGTTGGCTGGAAAGGTAGCTGTCCTGGATTCTTTCTGCAAGCTTTTTCCAAGAGAATTATGTTTTCTGTCACAATTAAATACACCTACATATTTAAGATTATAACTGGATCACTGACACTTTTAAAGAGGCTTCAAGTTAATTAGATTGTATATTAATTCACTTTGAAGACTCAATAGAACTTCACATTTTTAAAATTAATTGTTTGATTACATTGATTTGAAAAGAGTTTCCTTCAATAAGGGATTGTGGCTATCATGGCTATAAAAAAACAAAATTAAAATTAAATAAGCAACATTTTACATATCTATAAGAATATAGAAATAAACAGGTAAATAATTTTATCTATTTAGACCTTTCAAGAGAATTAGCTTGAATAGGTTAATAGCAAGGACCTCAAAGTGAATGCTTCTTGGTTTGGGGAAATTTGCTTACCTAAGAAAAACAATCTCTCTAATTTAAGATGTGCATTCTTTAAATTCCTGTGGAACTTAAAGACAATGTGGAACTTAAAGACAATGAGGCTGATAAAGGTCTCTTTCCCAATCAGGAATGAAGCTTTGGAGAAAAAGGTCATTTGTCCAACTTGATGAATATTTCTGCTATTGTTCTGGTTGCTTCTCACAATCTGGGCAATTTTGTGGAGTAATAGTCTTCTTTCCATTGGTAAGCAGAGGTTGACAGTATATTTATGGGCATTGAATATTGTGTTAGGCTACAATTTATCTAATTAAATAAGAGCTAATTAATTATATTGACCAAGAGTACTGAAGGGGAGTTCATTTCCTTAAAAATATCATTGAGGACACTGAGGGTTTGAAGTGCAAATAATTAAGTCCATATTTAGATAATTTACCAGCCCACTGGGTTTACTGCTATTAGACCTATCTCATTAACAAAAATTTGTTATTAAGTCTCTTCCCTCTATAGACTCCTGAGAAAGTTTACATGCATCAAGAAATGGAACTCATTCAATTCATGAAATTATATCTAGAAAATCTGATCAGCTATGTGATGGTTTTAATACTTATTAAAAATATTTTTTATTAAAAGAAGAATATGATATCTTCCAACATAAAAAATATCCAACCTACCAGAGAATATAGATACTTAAACTTCCTCTTTTAGTTCTTCAAGCCAATTTTCTTTCCCAGGATAAAATTATTAAATGTTTACCTATATTCCCATTATATGTCATTTTTGTATGAGTTTGTGACATATAAGTGCACAAAACCATAATTTGATATAGTTGAGATCTTAACATACTATGTTTAAACTGCTTCTTTTTTGTTTAAAAAATTTTAAAACTCTTTCCAAATATAGTTACAAGTATGCTTAATAATTACTTTTAAATGTTGGTATCTTAAATATATTTTCCTAGAACCAATATAATACCAAAATCTATCAGGAGACTCTTTGACCAAACTGACAAGCTGATACTAAAAACATAGAATAAATCAGAGTAACTAAATATCTGAAAGAATATTGATACTGAATATAATTTTGAAAGGCTTGGAAAAATTTATTTTAAGACAATATAAAACAATGATCACCTTGATAGTATTAGTCTCCTAAACTAAAAAAAAATAGGTCAATGAAAAGGAATAGAGTTGAAAAGTATTGTCATTTCTACATGTTAAATTGACTTTCAACCAAGGAACCCAAATATTTTTAAAAAAAATTTAATGTAATTTTTATTTATTTTAAAAGATACTTAGATTACATAAATGTTACATAAAAAATTTAGGGGATTCCCAAATGCCCTGCTCCCAAACCCTCCCACATTTTACCATATTAATAGCACCCTTCATTATGATGGTACATATGTTACAACTGATTAACTTATTTCAGAGCTTTGCCACTAAGCATGGATTATAGTTTACATTGTAGTTTACACTCTCTCCCACAAAATTTTGTAAGCTATGAAAAGTTACATAATGGCTTCTTTCTGTCATTGCAATGTCATTCAGGATGATTCCCAACTCCCCCAAATTTTCACATTTTACAATTCTTTTTCCCTCTCCTTCCCCTCAGAATCTCCAGTGGCTACTGCCTCCACATCAATGATGAAAGTTCTTCCATTGCTAGCATCACAATGAGTCTATACTTATACCAGTAAGTCTACTCTAGTCAATTGTTCATTCCCTAATCCTGAGGATTCTGGGATGGTGGTGCCCACACCAATTCTAATTGAAAGGGAGTTTAGATCCCATGGGGCAGATGGACAGAACTATCTTCCTTGCAGTTTTAGACTCTCTCTGTTCTTTGGGATGGTGATTGTCCATCATCATCTCCTTGTTATTTGTCTGGCTGAGTCCAATGAACTGGAGAGTAGGTGTTGCAACTCTGTTGAAATTCAGGGCCCACCTGGTGCATGGAGAGCCCAAATATTTATGTCTCTTGGACATACACCTATCAACTCTAGCACTAACTATAGGTTCAAATACAAATGTCAGAAGAGCCATGTGTAGTTAAACCACAGCTGAGTCCAACTCTGTCACACTGGGGAACATAAATTCCCAAATAGGGCTCACTGGCAGGGCACCAAACTCCTGAGCTGTCTGCCATGCCTGTAGTGTCTGGATGTCTCTGTTATTTGAAGCAACATTTACTTTGGCAGGTAATGAGATTATGCAAATTGCAGATGAATCCATGGTTAATTGTTCAACCCTATTATTAATGACTCAATAGTTGATATTGCAGGCATGAAGAATTTATAGTTTGCAAGTGATTTGTCCTAAGGTATGGAGAAGGCATCTGTGATATCCTTGAACATGTTCCTAAGAATAGCCAAGAATCATTGTAGAATCAACAAAAAAACAGGATGATTCTAGAATGTAGAATCATAGCCTTAGCAAGGGCCTCAAAGTGAATGCTTATTGGTTTTCTTACATTTCCATAAACAAGAATCAGCATGCTTGAGAAACTAACCAACCTGACCCTCATAACAGAATTCTTGCTCATGGCATTCCCTGATGACTGGATGCCTCCTGAGAGTCTCCTTTTTGCTCAAATTTGTCCTCTCTCTAAGTGAATCTCAACATATACATTTTTTACCTTCCCACCAGCATGGGACATGAGTCCCAGGGATGAGCCTCCCTGGCACTGAGGGATTACTACCAAGTGCCAACTGGCAATGCCACTGGAAAAAGACCTTGCCCAAAAGAGGGAAGGATAATAAAAATGAGTTTGTATGACTAAGAGACTTCAAAAGGCATCAGGAAATCTTTCAAGAGGTTACGCTTATGCAAGTCTCAGGAGGATCTCATTGACTGCCACAATAAATATTGCCTCAAATAGTGGGGCTCCTGAAGGCTCAGTAGACATCTAAACATTATAGGCAGGCAGACATCTCAGATGTGTGGCACCCTTCCAGTGGGCCCTACTTTGGTGTTTATGCTCCTTAGTGTGACACAGTTGCACTCAGTTGTGGTCTCCCTATGCATGGCTTTTCTGCCCCTTCTATTTGAACCTATAATTAGTACTAGAGTTCATAGGTTTGTGTCCAAGAGACATAAATCTTTGGGTGCTTCATGTGCCAGTTGGGCCCTGAATCTCAACAGAGTTACAACATCTGCTCTCCAATTCATTGGACTCACCCAGGACAAATAAAAAGGAGATGATGATGCAACAAACATCCCAAGGAACAGAGACTGTCTGCAACTGCAAGCAAGATAGTCCCATCCATCTGCCCCATGACATCTAAGCCCCCTTTCCATTAGAGTTGGAGGAGGCATCACCATCCTAGAATCCTCAGGAATGGGGAATGAAAGATGGACTAGAGTGGACTTACTGTTATTCTACTACTGACTTCTTGTTTTTCTAGCAATGGAGGAACTTTTATCATTGATGTGGAAGCAGTGGCCCCTGGACGTTCTGGGGTGAAGGAGAAGGAAATATAGATGTAATATGGTGGCATTTTCAGGACATTGGAATTGTCCTGAATGATGTTGCAATGACAGGTACAGGTCATTATATAGATTGTCATAACTTACAAAATTGTGTGGGAGAGAGTGTAAACTATAATGTAAACAATAATCAACACTTAGTGGCAACACTCCAATATTTGTACATCAATTGTAATAAATGTACCACACTAACAAAAGATGATGTTCATGTGGGAAAGTGTGGGAGGGATAGGAAATCCCCTATATTTTATATGTAAAATTTAAGTCATCTAAGTATCTTTAAAAAAATTTAGTGTATAAAAAAATAAATTTAAAAAGTTAAAATATCAAGTGAGTCTCTTGGGGACTGTGTGTAGCTCATAGGTTGAGCACCTGCTTCCCTTATATGAGGTCCTTGTTCAATCCCCAGTACCTCTTTTAAAAATAAACTAAAAATAAATGAGTCTATTGTAGTCAACAAATAGATGACTCATAATTTTTCCCCCCATTCTGTCATTCTATGTCTTTTGATTGAGGAGTTCAATCCATTAATATTCAATGTTATTACTGTATAGACATTACTTACATTGTCCATTTTATCCCTTGGCTTTCTGTTTTCATATGTATTTTCTCTCTTTTAACCCTTCCAGCTTTCCTTATTTATTATCTTCATTACTGCACTCTTCTCCAAGCTTCTCATCTTTGTCATTTCCTTTCAGTGTATAACATACACTGCAGTATCTTTTGTAGAACCAGTCTCTTGGTAACAAACTTTGTTTTTATTTGTGAAGTCTTTAAACATTGTTGAAGGACAGTTTTATTGGACACAGAATTCTTGGCTGGCAGTTTCTTCTTTCAGTAGCCTAAATATATTACACATACTGTTTTCTTACCTCCATGGTTTCAGATAAGACATCAGAAATTACACTTATTGAGGCTCCTGTGTATGTGATACATGGTTTTTCCCTTTCTACTCTCAGAAACCTATCTTTAATTCTGGTATTTGACATTCTGAATAGTTTATGTCTAAGAGTAAATCTATGCAGTTTTTTTCTGTTTAAATTCTTGAGTATTGATATTAATGTTTTTCATATGGATTGGAAATTTTTCAGTCATTATTTCCTTAAAAATTCTTTCCGTCCCTTTTCCATTCTCTTCTCCTTCTTGGATTTCTATAATGCATATGTTTGTGTGTTTCACACTATCATACAATTCCCTGAAACCCAAAATTAAATTTTTCCATTCTTTTCTTTTTCTGTTCTTCTGTTTTTTCCAGTTCAAATGCTCTGTCATCTAATTCACTAATTCTGTCCTTAACCAAATCAATTCTGCTATTATATGACTTTAATGTATTTTTAATGTCATCTATTGTGTCTCTCATTTCCATAAATTCTGTACTTTTCCTTACAGGCTTTCAAATCATTCTTTATGCTCACACAGTGTCATCTTAAAATCCTTCACTTCATTAGTAATATTTTCCATCAACTTCTTGAATTGATTTAGGAGACTTGTGTGAACATCATTGATTAATTGTCTTTATTCCTGTGTCTCATCTGGATTCTTGGTTTGTTCCTTTGCTTGGACATATCTTTCTGTTTCTTAGCATGTCTTGTTATTTTTTATTGATATATAGGCATTTGATTTTGGTGGTGATTTTACTCTGTTCATCAATTTCTTTCTCTTGCCTAGTGTTTAGATTTTGTTTTCTGTGTTCTTTTTTTACAATTCAATGAGATTTTATTTATCATATACCAGTGAACCCACTGCCACAACCAAAATACAGAACTTCTCTGTCACTGAAAAACCTGCTTCCTCAAGCCTTTTAGTAATGCATGCCACCCTCCACCACTGGCCGAAAACAGTAGCGATAAGTTTGCATTTCCTAAATTTTTATATGACATCATACAGTATGTACTTTACTATATCAAGATTATTTTCACTTGGAATAATGAGTTTGAGGCTCGTCCATGCTCTGTCATGTATCACTAGTTCATTCTTTTTTTATTTCTCAGGAGTATTTTGTGTGGATATACCACATTTTATTTATTCACTGAAAGATATTTAGGTTGTTTTTATGTTTTCTTCTTGTGAATGAAGCTGTTATGAACAGTCATCTCTGCATAGACATATTTTCATTTCTTACCTAAAGTGAAAGGCTTGGTTATGTGATGGGTGTATGTTTAATTATTGAAGTGGTTGCCATTGTACACTACCAGCATAAGGGTTTGAGAGCTCAAGTTCCTTCACATCCTTGATGATACTTTAATTCTCAGTCATTTTTTCTCAGCATCCTAATAATATATACTCAAATCTCAATGTGAATTTAATTTGCTTTTCATTATAGCCAATGATGCTGAGCACCTTTTCACATCTTCATTGACCATTCTTTTGTGAAATGTTTGTTGAAATCTTTTGTTCATTTTTAAATTGGGCACTATCTCTTCTAATATTTGAATTGTGCCTTCATATATATTGTGGATAGAATTCTTATGGCTTCTAAATTTATGGCAGGTATTTTCTTCAATTTTATAGTTTGTCTTTTGATTTCATTGATTTTATCTTCTGAAGAGCAAACATTTTAATTCTGATAAATTCAATTTTATCAAGTTTTTCTTTTATGGTTTATGCTTCCTGTTTAATAGCTAAGAAAATTTTCCTATCCAACAATAAAAAAAGATTTTATCATTTGTTTTCTTCTTGATGTTTTATACTTTTAACTTTTATATTTGGGTTTCTACTGCATTTGAAGTTAATCTTTGAATTTAGAGTGAAGTAAAGGTTTATGTTCATTTTTCCATATGGATATATATTTGTTTCAGCAACATTATGAAATGATGTTCCTTTCCCCAGTAACTTGCTTTCAAAGCTTTTTAAAAAATCAATTTACCATACAGGTGTAAATCTATTTCTGAACTATTGATCTATATGTCCACTCTTTTACCAAAACCATATTGTGTTTTTATTACTTTAGCTCCTTAGTAAACCTTGAACTCAAGTCATATATATCCTCCTAATTTGTTTTTCTTTTCAAAAAAATTTTTAAACATTGTAGGTCATTTGTATTTCCACATAAATTTTAGATTCAACATAATTGTCTTACCTTCTTCTACAAAAATCCTGCCAAACTTTACATTAAGATTACACGGAATCTATAGATCAACTTGGAAGGAATTTGTATCTGAACACTATTGAGTCTTCCAATCCATAAAATGAGACACTTTCCTTTTTTTTAAGTCTTTGCTTTCAGCAAAATTCTGTGTTTTTTTTTTTTAATACAGCTTACATTTTTCATGAGAGGAAGTTCATCTGAATATCCATGAAAGATACATAAAATTGCCCAAATGATGAAGGGGTGGGACATGGTCACAGCAGGTGGGCAATCACTCAATAAATGATGGAATACTGAATTCCCAGCCTGGAGAACTCTGCCACGTTTTCCAAGAGAGTGGCAACAGTCCCCTGAGTGCAGGCACAATGTCTGGCAAAGGAGGATGGTCCACTAATGGGTTCTCATTATTGATGACTAGCCTTACGAGTCTTTGTTCTTGTAATTGAAATTTAGCCAACTGTTATGGGGTGTGTAAGGGTTGCCACCTGAAAACCTCCTTGTTGCTCAAATGTGGCCTCTCTCTAAGCCAATCTAAGCATATGAATGCATTACCTTCCCACCAGCATGGGACATGACTCCCAGGGATGAGCCTCCCTGGCAATGAGGTATTTACACCAAGGGCCAACTGGCAATATGACTGGAAAAAGACCTTGAATAAAAGGGGGAAAATGTAAAGACAAATGAGTTCAAGTGGCTAAGAAACTTCAAAGAGAGTCTGGAGTTCATCCCAGAGGTAATGCTTATGCACACCTCAGTAGGATCTCATAGAACACCAAAGTGGATATCACCCCACCCTGAGGGGCTCCTGGTGGCTCTGAAGACACCCAGGTCCTATATAAAGGGGGATAGCTTGAGAGATTGATGCATTATCACTGGGCTATACTTTGGAATCTGTGCTCCTGAGTGTGACAGAGTTGGACTCAAATAAGTCCTCCCTGCACATTGTCCATCAGTCCCTTCTATTCAAACCTATATGTGATGCTGGAGTTTGTAGGTGTACTTCCAGAGACTGGAGTCTTTGGCCTGCCCATGTGCCAGCTGTGCCTAGAATCTCAGTGGGGCTTCAACTCCTACTCTACAGCTCAATGGTCTCACCCAAATCACCTGGTGAGGAGATGATGATGACAACGGCCATCCCAAGGAATGGAGAGAGTCTGCAGCTGCAGGCAGGATAATCCCATCCATCATACCCATGGGATATAAGCCCCCTTTCACTTGGAGGTGGAGTGGACATCACCATCCCAAACTCCTTAAGATTCGGGGAAGAGCTCTGGACCAGAGTGGACTCACTGGTATTCTGTTGTAGACATATTGTGATTCAAGCAATGGAAGAAATCACAACAGTGAGGTGGAGCCATTGGCCACTGGATGCTTTTGTGGCAGGGAAGGGAAAATGGTTGTCACCATTATACCACTGAGATACAATGTTAGCAAAGTATGATTCAAATTAATTTATGACATGACCAAGAGCTTTTCTCTTCCAAAAGATGAATTTTATTGTAAATAGTTTCTCAAAATATTTTTAACAATCTTGAGCATGGAGAGAGAGTGTTTCTCAGCTGCTAAGAATTTCCCCACTGTTTACTTCTTTCATTTACAGTGGTATTGTATATCAGATTGAAAAATTAAAGGTTTTCTTTCTATTGATTAACCCAAACCATTAAACTGTTCTTAATTTCATCATTGTCTTGGGGACATGAATGGCTGATAGGGGAAAACTCCCTCTAGCCAGTCAGTACTCTAAGCCAAATTATAACAATCTTATCAAGTGGCATGTGAAATCAAATATTTGCATTCTTCCAGTCAAAATGTTGAAATGGGCTTATTCATATAAAATTCTATAAATACTGTAAGTGAAAAGATAGACAACTGACATTAGTTGCTTTTTAAAAGTTCACTATATTAAGTACTATATAGTGCTGTATTAACTTATTGCAGGAAATCATATCTTGTAAACTGTATATAAAATACTTTTATGGTGCAGTCATTTGTCAAATTTTTGTCTGGTTCATTTCTTTTAGAGTGTGTGCATTGATCTCATACCTAAGAACATCCCTGTAAAATCTGCTGAAAACTACATATAGGTTTTGTTGGCACAAGATTTAATTAGTTTGAAATTTTTGGAAGCTCCTACTGAACATGCAGAAACAGCTGTAAATGTGAAAAACTTCTTCAATGCATTAAAAGCAAGCTATTCATTTTTAAAAAATGATAAAACATACTATACACACAGAAGGGTTAAAAATTCCAAAATTACATGCAACTATCACCTCAATTAGTTTAATGCAAAAATAATAGAAATACAAGGAGATAAATTAAAAATCTACCATCAGTGCAATGTTTTCAATAAAGATCCCCATTAATGAATAAATGAATCAGGTAACTTGTAACAATGCACCCCAAATGGAAATGCAAATGTATTCCTAAAAGTCATAGGTCAAAAACACCCTCAAAAAATTCCAACCAAATACACCCCATAAAAATTTTCTGAAGAACTCTCCATTCTCATGGTTTATCATCATTATCATTCTTACCAATAATCCCAATATTTTAATATGCTCAAGAAGGCAAGGAAGTACAATTACACTCTTTGGATTAGGATAAGTACCACAATGTACTGTTACAAAAAAGTCTCATAAATCTCAGTTGGTGAAACAAAATAAAAGTGCATTTCTTACTTGTGCCACCATCCCCTTGATGAATTTCTTCCACCTAGTGTCTCCACCATCCCCTAGGGTCTTGAGAGCTCTTGTTGGATCTTCTGCATCCACCCAGATTTGTGGAGAATGGAAAGAGTGGAGAATAACCAGGGATTTGGATGAGCCAGGCTTGGAAATCACATACATAAAGTCTACAGGAATTTGTCAGTGCAAGGGAAACTGCCCAGGAGGTAGAGGAAAAGGTTTTAGGAAACAGCAGTGAACACCCCATATCCCACCATCCCACTCATCATGGAGCACATGATTCTATCCTCTTGAAAAATGCTTCTGGTCTGTATTATCAGCTGTAAGATAAGATTGTATGATTCCTTTCTTAAACTCTAAACTTTTCACTCTGTCTTGGATGCTTTTTTAGAACTCCTCTCTGAAGAAACTAAAAAGCAATAGAAGGTCAACAACGTAAAACTTGCTTTTCAAAAAATTAAGGCATCATCTGCATACAGTAAATCCACCCATTTTAGTGGACAGTTCTGCAAGTTTTTACAAATACATATATTTGTGTAACCAGCACCACAACCAAGCTACAGGAGAGTTGCATTACTGAAAAAAACCCTCCCCCTTTTATAGTCAAAACCTCCCCCACCCCCAGCTGCTGACAAGTTATCTATTTTCTGTCCTTTATTTTTGCCTTTTCCAGAAGGTCATATAAATGGAATTGCACAGTGTGTAGCCTTTTGATTCACTCAGCTTAGTGCTTTTGATGCTCATCCACATCATTGTGCATCTGTAATTTGTTCCCTTTCATTGCTGAATTATACTCCAGTATACATGGCACCAAAATTCAATCCATGAAAGGAAAAATCAACAAATTGGACCTCAAAGTAAAGAACATCTCTTCTTTGAAAGACATTGTTGAGAGATTCAAAAGACAAATCACTCACTAGGAGGAAGTATTTGTAAATAGCATACCTGTTAAAGGATTGTGTCCAGAACATATAAAGAGCTCTTGAAGCATAATGATTACAAAAATAAAATTAAAGGACCAAAAATCTGAACAAATACTGAATCAAAGAAGATATATGGATAGCAGTAAGCACATCAAAGTATGCTCAACATCATTGGTCAACAGGGAAATGAAAATCAAAACCACAAGGAGGTACCACTATACACCTACTAGAATGGCTCAAGTTTTGATGACTCAAAAGTATGGAAAACAATGTAATACTCATCCATTACTGATGGGAATTCAAAATAGTGCAGCCACTTTGGAAAACAGTAGGTGATTTCTTTAAAGTTCAATGTACTTAGCACACAATGCAGAAATTCTACTCCTAGCTATTTACCCAAGTGAAAGCATGTAGATGACTACTTATAGCAGGTTTAATCACCATGAACTAGAGACAACCCAGATGCTCCCCTGCTGGGGAATGGGCCAAGAAAAGCTAAAAAGGAAATAGCTTTTTCAATGCTAAATTAGGCAATTTATGGGCATATATGAAGATCTCCAAAGTTTGGTAATGGACAAATCTACTTTATCTCATATTAAGCTGTTATTTTGGTTCTACTCTATTATTTTAGATAGTTTCATTTGTTGTTTGGTTTTCATTTTCTCATTCCAATGAAGTATAGTCCTCTGCAAGTAAACTGGAAAGAGAGGAGAGCTCCTGTCTGGCAAATATATGGGATTAAAGTATCTATTAGAACAAAAAACACTGTAAGAAAGATTACCCCAAATAAGACAGGATTGGGGCTCCACATTTCAGCTAAGACCTGGATTTAGTGAATGCTGCATGCAGTGCTGCTTCCACGTGCACACTTCCACAGATCTCACTCATCCACCCAGTTCATAGCCATTTCCCAAGCATTAGGCAAAAGGTGCATCCACTGTACTTTCAGTAAAATAGACTAATGACAACTTTTAAGACAATCATTTATGAAAATCACTTGGACTTGCAATATGCATAGGCATGAAGTCAGGGGAAGTTGGAGGATGATGAATTCCTCTAACTTCCTGGCTATGCTATGTAAAAGAATTTAAGAACATGCTGGTTTAGTTAGGTCAGTAGTTTATTGGGAATATGGGAGAAGAGAACAGAAATGGTAGAAAAATATCAGATTATGCATCCCAAGATGTAGGTGCAAGCTCCTTCAGGCAGAGAAAGAGAGATATTTGGCTTGTGGGGTTACCTTTCAAGGTATTAATTATTCCTTCCCTTGGTAATGTTTGGGGTGGGGGTGTCCCCAGCTGTTTGCTTTTCTGATTGATTTTCCCACCAATCTGTTCCTCAATGGGCCCAATGGTGAGGCCCCTTGAAGGTATCTGGAGCTTTCCCTTGACCCAAAATGAGATCTTATTTCAAATGGGGTTCTCATGGCAGCCTTCTTGGTCCCTCAGGGGATCTTAGTGGTTTATTTCACAGCTCTTCTTGAATTTCTGGTTCAATTTTTTCTAAATCTTTAAGTTTTCCCTTTTTAAGTTATCAAAAGAGGGGACAGGGAGCCACTAATGGGGCATAGACTACATTGAAGGTGACTGAGAAAGAAATGGGAGACAAGGCTTGTCTTTCTTCTCTTTCCTGGCTGGCCATCAGATAATGCTTTTTGGCAAATATTGCCAGTGTGATGAATCCCTCAATTTCCATTGATTTTTGAGATAGATTCAAAACCAACTTATGCTGGTTAAACTCCTTGAACAGAAAGCATGGTCAGGCCTCTGTGGCACCCTCCCTGTTTCCTGGGAGAAATATGTCCTTTCTCCTCTCTGTTGGCCATTTAGCTGCAAGTTTTATGGAGGTTGTTCACCTTGAGTGTTGGGGATGGGTGCAATTCCCAGATGTGATGTCAACAAATCAGTTTTCCCTTTGGCCCCTTAGACTCTCCATCCCCAGTTCTCTTTGACGATGTGTGTGGCACTCTCTTGTAGGTCCCCAAAGCAGCTCCCTGGGATGACGTCTATGCTTTCTCCCTATTTTGTGAGAACTGCACCCTGTTTGAGCTACTCAGATGCCATCTTCCCAGAACTCACACCATTGATTCTTGCTACTTGGGTTTTACTTTTGTGCAAAATTTTATTTTCTCTTGATTCCAGACCTTTGGGAAGACTGACATCACATACTAATTTTTACAAACCTCTTCATTGCTCTTTTTTATATTTAATCGGGGCATATCTCATCTTCAAGTTTATGAGGATTCTGTGTATGTGAACCCTTAATTAATATATTTTCTCATAATATGGATTTTCTATTTTGCCTCTAATCCATCAGTACTGAAGGACATATTGAGACAGATACTCTCCTGGGGCCCATTAATAGCAGATTGTCATACAGTCCCAATATCTGTTAGGGACCATTTGTCATAGGATACTTTTAAGCCTAAGTTGTCACCATGTAGGAATGTTCCACATTTTTTCAGCATATATAGGATGGATGATTAATCTTTCCCAATGAATCTCCTTCAGTAAATTTAAATTATTGCTTCAGGACATTTACATAAATGTATGTACCAACAGGAAGGGAAATTAGCAACTCCACTTCATAAATGATAATCACATTAGAAAATAATGCAGGAGAAAAAACCCTCTCCCACCATGATGAAACAGACAATATTAGCAATGTTATTATTGGTAATAATTCACACCAAGGGGGGAGGCAGCATAAACTAAGAAAAAGCCAATTGGATACAGACCTACACCATTTTTTTGGCTTTTTGTTATTTTTCTGGGTGCTTTCATTGGTTTGCAATCCACAGGCTCTAATCCACCAAGTAAGCTATTCTTTCAAACAAAGATGTCAAATGCTGAGGACCTCATGCCTTCAAATTTGGCTAAAGAAAAGCCCTGCAGTTCAAAGAGATTGCTGACTTGTCTATCTCCAGTTGTACTAACAATTGGGGCAAATAGCCCATAGGAATTGGACAAATTGGAGGAGGTGACTACAGGCTAATGCTAGAGCTCCAATCTCACTCACAATTATTTTATTTACCAAACACCTTTACATATTATTAATAAAATGCTCCCAGATTTGGCCATATGGTTTAAAACCTATTTGCAACAGAGTCCTTCTCATGACTTATCTAAGCAAAACTTTGGACTGTTGGGGACTTTTACTTTCAGCTACCATTAATTGGGTCTTTAATTGTACTAATTGGGTCCTGGGTCTTTGGTGCAATTACAGCAGCATCAACCTTGCTAGCTCTTCACTCAAAAACCCCTTGATTTAATACATATTTGCAAGTCAGAATCTTGGCCTAATGTGGCTTTCAAATTCTATGAGCAATTAAAGGTCCTGAGCTGCAGACCACAGACCCTGTGTGTGCAGTCTCTTGGGGTGGGGAGACAGGCACCTCCTGGGTCCCTGCACCACCATTGGTCCATGCCTGCCCCTGTTCCTCCTTTTTCTGGCAGTTTCTCCTTCATGTCCCAAACTGTCAGTCTGCCTGGCCATGCTCCAGGTGTATCCTGGGCTTCAGCCCCTGGAGCTCTATGAACAGAAGTGTCTGTAGGTGTTTGAAGGTCACCAGTAGTCCTGGGAGGAGAGGCAGCAGTAATATGTTCTCCTTCAAGCCACAAAGACCCACATTCAGATCCTATTTCATGCTGCCACCACAACATTTATTAATGTTTGGAACCAAACATTAATAAAATGTAGCCAGCCTTTTTGCCAGAAGAATTGCCATAAATTAAGTCAATTTTGTACAAAAATGCATTGCAACAGACACAAATCATATGATTCATGGAGAATGCTGATATACAGTAACTTTAAAATTTCCTTTGATCTTAACACTTTGTAAAAGAGCAGTCTTATACTATTAACTACAATCTTCATCCACCACCAAAATCATTATATTATACAGTCCCTCATTATTCTGTTTCTTCCTTTCAATTGAAATATTACAACACCAACTACCCCTTTCAGTCACACTCACATTTATAAATCAGCAGTGTTAGTTATACTTACTATAATGTATTAACATCAACTTTGTTCATTTCCACACATTTAAGATAAACATTCTTAAAAATTCTACATACATTAAGCATCAGCTCCCATTCTCCACCCATATTCTATTTCCTATGGAAGTATAAAAGGGTATGGGATTTTTCTCTTTGGAGTAATGAAAATGATTGAAATTTGAAGTGATGACTGCACAATTCTGATATGAGAGCCACTGAGTGTACGTTTTGAATGGATATTACAAAGCATGAGAATGTATAACACAACAAATCATTTCATGGAAGATTTTGGTTAACTGAACAAATATGGGAACATTCTCTTATGAACTATAACAAGTATAGAATACTAATACAGGGTGTCTGTAACCAGGTGGGTTGGGGGAAAATACACCTAATGTAAGATATTGGCTATAGGTAGCAGTAATGTTTTGATGATGCTCTTTCATGGTTTGTAAAAATTGTTTCCCAACATTGCAAGGTGTTGGTGGAAAGATAATGTATGCATGCCCTGTATGATGATATGCATGTTTGTTTTGTAAGTTCACAACTTTTATTATTCACTTATGGTTTATGTAAGTTCACTTATGAAATATAAGCTTTGATATAAAAAAGTTTTTAAAATTTCCTTTATTCCAGATCAATCAATGCCATTACAGAAATTCCATTACAAAACTTTATTCTTGTTGAACAGAATGTCTCGTTGACATGTATTGCATAAATTGTCACAGTAATTTACCACAGAAAAAGCAGAAAGTCCTAGGGCCTAAGGAGAAACTGAAATTTAATCTGACAGAGTTAATTATTTATTGTAAAAATTTCAGGATTGTCAGATTTTGCTTTGGTAAATCATGACACAAAATTGCCAAAAAGGTATACCTAACAATAGCTCATTATTCCTAGCCAAATGACCTGAAGCTATTCTTTACATTTTAATATGTTGGCAAAAAATACCAGAATTCAGCCAACAAAATAAATGCACTCCCCTCAGGAGGTGGAGGATGAAATGGTGGAGGTGGTGATGGCAACAGCCAAAAATCTCCTCTTTTAAACTTATTTAGGTTGGGACAGAGAAATCAAGAGGATGAGTATTTCTGGGTGGAAGGTTTGTTCTATTAATGATGGTTACATGATACCCATTTGCCTTCCAGAATGCTTTGTATTGCTTAGTTCTTTAGTAGACTGAGACCTAAAGTTCTTTTCCCATTAATTGTTGGAAGAACAGGAAGCACTCCTGTGCTGAAACCACCCAAATGGCAGTGCCTTGGTGAGAAGGGCCATCATAAAAGATTGGTTGCAGCAATGAATAATTGATCAAAATATCTGTAATGCAATAAATAGAAATCATCCACAGAGAAATGAGTTTTTACAAATTGGATTTGAATAAAACCTTACCTAATATCCAAGAAATACAGTTGACATTTGTAAAACTTAAGCACCTATGTGTTAATGTGCCTTTTGAAGAAATGTAACAGAAATGTCTATCTTCATTGGAAAGTACTAGGTGGTTATAATATGTAAGGGCATTCATTAAATGTTCAGTAGAACTTGTGTACATGCTGAAGAGCAAACTTATCTTTGCAATCCTACAAAAGAAGGAGAAAGAGATTTGAGTTACTTCATATCTACTTTTAGTCAAGTGTTGCTGAATCCCTATATTAGGACAATTACTGTATTTCAGTGTCTGATACAGAAGGAATGGCTCATGGCCAGCTATCAGTTCCTGGACAGATAAAACCATTTAAAGAGATCAGAAAAAGAGTCTCCCTTATTTTTGGTATTCTTGGATGCCATATGGCAACTCAGAACAATATCCAGTTATGTTTGAATTCTCTGAAACTTCCTTATTGTTCCTGTACCAATACCTGCATCTCACTGTTAGGCACATTACCATTCAGCTGTCCTCACCAGTCGGTGAAGCAAACCACAGAGTTTGCTATAAGTGAAAATATCCAATTGAAAGATGAAAATGACTTAAAATTCACATTGGTTTGGGACTGGTCTATTCAGTTTACAGAAAAGGATCACACCCTATTCCATAATGCATTATATATTGGGAAGAGCATGACTTATATACAGAATGGCACTGTGAAATATTTTAAATAGACAGAGAAAAGCTACAGCTCCACAATTAGGGGACTGCTGCCCTCCTTCAGGGGAGGACCCATCAGTGAACAAGGACTACTTCCAAGGAGAACTCTTTAATATTAAAATTGCAGCCAGAGAAACACGTGTGCCTCAAGCAGTTAGGTGCCCAACTACCACATGGGAGGTTCCAAGTTTGGTTTCTCGTGCCCCCTAAAGAAGATGAATAAGACAGCAAGCTGTTGCAATGGATTGGCATGGTAAGCTGATGCAACAAGATGGCAAATTGAGATGACACAATAAAGAGACACAATGAGGAAATACAAGGATATTTTAGAAAGAAAACTAAAAACAACAAAGTGAGTTACCAAACCCTCATGGCCTCTGGGAAGGGCTCCACTCGCCCACCCCCAAGATATTTAATTGGCTAAAACCCCTGATTCATTGCAGCTGACTGAGAGGGGAATGAACATATTCCTCCCTGTCAGCTGGTGCAAGGAAAAAAAAAAAGAAGGTGGTTGGGGCTTTTCTTCAGTGAATTCAGCCAGCAGAGACTGCTTTCAAACTGAGCTATGGCCAAATCAAAATAGAGGAAAATGGAGATTGAAATAAACACCTCGGCTGAAAGGTACACTGATGAGCACCATCTACACGCAGGTATGGAAATTACATGGGCAAAACTGCTTTGGGTACTCTGTACCATAACTCTTTTTTTTTTTTTTTTAATATATCTGTATATTTTAAAAGATGCTTAAATTACATAAATGTTACACAAAAATTAAAAGGATTCCCATGTTCCCCACCTCCCACACCTCCCATAACATCCCAAAAAAACATCTTTCATTGGTGTGGCACATCACCTGCAATGGATGTAAACATCTTGGGGCTTTGCCATTAAGCATGGACCATAGTTCACATTGTAGACCACACTCTTTCCCACACA
>JAQZBX010038401.1:0-15362 GCA_029593785.1 Cabassous unicinctus | reverse complement strand
GATGCCATCTCACCAAATTACAGCTGAGGGCGATCCTGTACTCTGCCATGTGGCTAGGCATAATGTCAGGTATGCCAGTCTCTCTCTGCTTTCTCCTCTAGGCTCACTTTCTCCCTGAGTTCAGCTCTGGGCGATCAGGCACAATGGCTCATCTCTCCTGGATTTCAGCTTCCAGCCTCTCTCTCAGCCTCTCCAGTTTCTTTATTTTTCTGTAGATGATCCTGAAGTCCTCCCTCTCATAGCAGGTTAAAAATGATGGCTGTCTTTCTCTGTGTGTTTTTTATTTCAGTTCTCCAACCCGGGTCATGCCTTTCTGAAGCAGTCCAGTCAAAGGCCCTAAAGTGATCTAATCAAAAGGTCCCTTAACTGAATCTAACCAAAAGGTCCCAAATAAAACAGGCCTACATGCACAGCAATGGGTTAGCATCAGAATATAATTTTCTGGGGCCCACAAAAAACTCAAACAAGGACACAGTGATTTGAATATCCCATCTGTTTCCCAGAGGACAGACTTCCCTCACCCAGTTACTTAAAGTAGGCAAGACTTTTCCTCTTACTCTTCACTTCTATACCCCAGGAGCTCCTTTCCTTGTCTCAAGCTGTTTTTGCCTGGAGGACAAATTCTTGGAAGAGAAGCAGGCCTGAGTATAGTTTCCCAAGTCAGTCTTTCCCATCTGAAACAAGGCCAGGAGCCCACATAGATGGCGCAGACAAGCCACAAAGATTCCTGAGGAGGAGGTCAGGAAGGGGGCTATAGCAGTTTGGCAGTTTGATATAGTTATGAATTCCAAAAACAGATATTGGATTATGCTTGAAAACTGGTCTGTTAATCTGGGCATGATTAAGTTATGGTTAGGGTGTTGACTGGGCCACATCAGTAGGGTGTTGAGCCCCACCCCTTGGTGGGTGGGGTCTCAAAGGTAAAAAGACATTGCAAAGGACAGAGTTGTAGTAGTCTTTGATGTTGGAGTTCTTTGATGCTGAGTTTTAATGCTGGAGCCTGGGAAAGTAAGCACACAGAGGAGCTTGGGTGTGAGGAAAGAGAGAAAGCTCCGGGAAAAGAGACGAGCCGTTCACCTGATAGTCTACAGCTGGCCTTGTGGACAGAGGCAAAGCCTAAAGAGCCTCATAGTCTACAGGTGACCTTGTGGAGATAGCAGAGGAGCTGAACCTGGAGACAAGCAAGCCCTGGGAAGAGAGGAACCCAGGAAGCCTGAACCCTGGCAAATGTTGGCAGCTGTCTTGCTCCAATACGTGACAACAGACTTTAGTGAAGGAAGAAACTTATGCTTTATGGCCTGGTAACTGTAAGCTTCTACCCCAAATAAATACCCTTTATAAAGACCAACCGATTTCTGGTATTTTGCATCAGCACCCCTTTGCCTGACTAATACTGGGGCCAAGATCTTCCTTGACTTTCCAAAGCCAAGCTTTCTTGACTGGCTAGCAAATGCTGCCCCCTAACCAAACTTTCCCTGCAATCCTGAGGAAGTGCAATGTTTCCAAGTCTTCTCCTTCCGTGCCTTTGGCTTCGGTGGCTTGTAACAAGGGCAGCCCTCAGAGCCAGGACCCCAAGCATCTGAAGTCACTAATCAAAAGCCATGATCAGTGACTGTCTGTGCCCACCCCTGGTCTTGGGTAAGAAGATTTCTATGTCTCTTTCTGTAACTAGTGAGCTAGCCAGGGTGAGACCCCATGGTGACTGCCATGAGAGTAGGGGATGAGCACTGGCATTTACCATGTGGAAAGATAAATTTACTGGTCTTTAATATAGTTTTCCAGCCTTTTCCTCCTGATTTTCTCGGGGTTCTTTACAGTGTTATATTGGCCTCTGGAATTCCAAAATAGTTGTTTCACTCAATCCCTGCCTATTTCATAGTTGTTCTGGTAGAAGGACTGAATCCTGGAGCTCCACACTCCATAATCTTCCCACAATCCTTTCAATGATCTTTTTGTTCTGAACTTGTTACTAAACACATCCCCTAAAGGTTAAACCATCTGAAACTGTTGTCAAATCACCGCACATAACTTTTACCCTTTGATCAAAAATAGAATTGAGGTCCATAATTACAGAGGACCTGAAGCCCAGGTAAGACCCTCAGAAATGTTATGAAGAATTTGAAATTCTTACCGGGGACTATACCTTGGGTTTCCAGACCCCTGTCAATTGACCCATATGCTGGTGTTTCCAGGAAAACTCAAAAATGGATGAATGAAGCAGAATGGCATAACTCTGGGGAAGATATTTAAAACCCCAATACCTCTATTTGGTCTACTCACAGGCATGAGAAAGCTGAAAAGGTAACTGTAGAAAGCTGAAAAAGTCACTGTAGACCTCTTAGAAACTATCCCCAAGATTTATCCGGCCCATACTGATTGGTCTGTAATTCAAAAGTGCAATCAAAAAAGATGAGTCTGCAGTGGATTTTAAACCCCATTGGAAACTCTTTTCTCGAGACATCATAGGTTTCATGCTATAACTGCTGATACTCAACCTGTCATGGCAAACTTATTTGTAAATGGACTGTCCTTGAAATAGGAGGACTTATCAAAAGACAAAGAATAGGAACAGGATGGGGAGCTGAAGATATGACAGAACTTATGACAGTGGCAGAACACTTTGAGAGAACATTAGAACAAGACCATAAACAATAAAGCTGCTAAAATAATGTCCCTACAATTGCAACAGTTACAAGGCCAAAATTTTAGAACAAATAATAATAGCTGTTTTTAACCTAATTGCTTTCACAAAACTGGATGACTACTTCAAAAGCAATGGCCTGGAAAAAGATGCCTAATTTGCAATTGACCCAGCCATTGGAAAAAAATGTTTGCTCCCAGAGAAAGTCCCAGGCCTAATGGAATGCCCCTTCATCTTAATTCTAGAGATGAAACTTCAACTGGGACTACATAATATTTAAGAGGCCCTGAGGAACATCTCAGCTCCTTTTCTGTCCTTAAATGCTCTAGTTTATAAAAAGTTTAAAATAAATGGGGAATCATGTAAAGTTGTAGTAGATACCAGAGATAATCTTTCTACTTCAAACCCAACTTTCCTGAAACAGCAAGTTCCTCCAAGTCAAAAGCAAATATTTTTATAGTGGTAGCACCAAATAAGTGCCAATGAGAATTTTTGTCCCAACTGATCCAAATGTTTCTTGGACTTTTTACTGAAAAAAAAATCCTTTATGCTTTGTGCTTCAGCTCTAATTCATTTGCTAGACAGAGATCTCTTATCTGATATGGATGTAAAATTTGATTTGTTCCTATTGGGGAATTTACTCTAGAATTGCCTGAACAAACTGAACCCCATTTTTTGTATTCTCTGCAAACTGACCTATATATGGAGAAAGAGGAAATCACTTATAACAATGACCTTTCTGGAGTGCCTGAGTCTTTATGGGCTGCTTTCTGCACTGATATCAGTAAGATAAAGAGTGCTGAATGAATAAAAAGATACAAATAGGTGCATGTAAACCCTTTATCAATTTTTCCCAATAACCTTTAAAACTTGAAACTATTATAAGTCTCAATCTTACAGATGAGGATCTATTATCTCATGGTCTAATTTTTCCATGCACTAGTCCAAGCAATTTGCCAGTCCTTCCAGTTAAGAATCTCAATTGTTGGGGTTGGTGTTTTGTCCAAGAGCTAAGGACAATCAACAAAATTGTGACCCCTCAATTCCCACTTTTTCCAAAACCATGCACCCTTCTATCTTGGGTTCCTCCAAGTTCCTCCAAGTTCACAATGATTTACAGTTACAGATTTATGTTCTGCATTTTTTAGAATCCCGTGCACCCAAATAGCCAATGTTTATTCAAGTTCACTAACAACAACCAGCAATATACTTCAACTGTAATGCCCCAAGGTTTTACTGCTGTACCCTCTTATTTTTCTCAAGTACTTCATCAAGATTTAAGCATACTGCAATTCCCTGAAGGCTCAATCCTCCTGGTAGGCAGATGATTTGCTGCTATGCTCTCCAGCCAGAGGCCTCCATAAGAGACTACTTATTTGCTGTAGCAGTTAGCACAAACGGGGCATAAAGTGTCAAAATAAAAACTGCAACTTTCAAAAGAAATTGTTCAGTACTTGGATGATGAAACTAAATGTTGCAGGAATTCAATTGTCTTCAGAGAGAATAAAATTGATTCAAGAATTTCATAGACCCAAAACTAAAAAGAAACTGTGTGGATTCTTGGGCCTGGCTCATTATTGCAGTCTTTGGGTTCCAAGCTTTTCATTAATGACTGTACCCATTTATGAATTAACCAAAACAACCACACTTGAGCCTTTGCCATGTGATGATAAATATGAACAAGGCTTTAAGGAACTGAAATTAGCATTACAAGCATCACCTGCCTTTGGATTGCCAAACTATTCCAACCCATTCACCCTGTTCATTCATGAAAGTTGTAACATAGCTTAAGGAATGTTAATACAAGAACACAGTGGAAAATCTGGACCTATTGCCTATTATAGCCTTGAACTTGATGCAATTGGCTGTGCATACCCAAATATCTTAAAGGCCATAGCAGTGGCTTCCATATCGGTCGAGGCTTCTGTAGACTTAACTCTGGGAAGCAATATCTATCTATAAACTCTTCAGGCTGTTCAAAGTCTTCTAAACTCTAAGCTGACCCAACACTTTTCCTCCTCTTAGAATATTCTCCTATTTTCACCTCCTAACCTTCACCTAAAGCACTACAATATTTTCAACATTGCTACTCTGCTGTCTTTACCCAACAAAGGAGAACTCCATGGCAGTGATATGGTAACTTAACAATCAGTGATCCCAAATCTTGATTTACAGGATATCCTTCTAACCAATCTAGAATACATTCTATTTGTTGATGGTTCTTTTGCTAGAAATTCTAATGGGAAGTTCCAATTGGGTTATGCAGTCACTACTCAATACTAACTAATTGAACCAGGACACTGTCCATAATTTTCTTCTGCCCAATAGGCTGAGCTCTATACCCTTAACTGAGCATATCTCCTGTCTAAAGGAAAAACTGTTACACTTAGACAGGCAGTAGATATGCTTTGGGGGTAGTTCATAATTTTTGTATACTATGGAAACAAAGGGGATTCTTTACTTCTGCTGGTACAACAAATAAAAATGGACAAGTAAATGATCTCCTCCTTTCTGCTATTTTACTTCCTTCTGTTTTCACTATAATTAAAATAGAGGCTCACACTAAAAGCACTGAGCCTGAATATCAAGGAGATGCCCTTCTGACTTCCATGCCAAGACAGCCACTGCTGAGACAACAGAGTTTATAACACATTTTAGAAAAAGCCCCTCCTAAACCCTGGCTCCCAGAATCTTGGTTCACACAACACAAAAATAATAAGATGTGCACTTTATTACCTGGCCTTGCTTTTTCTCACCCTGAACATTTAGCATATAGACAACAGATGGTCTTCAAATCTGAAAAAGAATATTAGAGAAAGAAAGATTGTCATTTTCATTCAGAATCAGAGCTTTAGGAAAGCCAAGATGGCCACTTGGTGCTCACAGACTCTCTAAAAGAACCATTATTCAAGTTTCAATATTCTTTTACTCACCATATTGTTGATAAAATTATTCAAGTCCTAAGCGAAGACTTTTGGGGAAACTTTAAAAAAGCAGCTAAAGATGTATATAACAAATGTTAATTTGCCAAACCCATAATCAATACCTGATTCTAGAGGGTATTTTCCACCTCCATCTGATTCTTTTGATCATTTACGGTTTGATTTTATTCAGTTATCATTAAGCATGAGCTATATTTATATGCATATAGTTGTATGCTTGTTTTCTGGATAGATTGAGGCATTTTCTTGCTGCAAGGCTGATGCTCTGACAGTGGCAAAAATTATTAGAAAACATAGCTCCTGCTTGGGTCATTCCTACCATTATTTCCGGTGATAGTGGCACTCATTTTTCTGGACAAATTGTTAAAGTCCTGACTAGCTTATTATGTACCAATTGGCATTATCATTGCCTCTACCATCTACCAGCAAGGTAGATAGAACAAATGTTATTTTTAAACTAAAATTGTTTAAGTTAGCTGAATGCACTTGGATTCTTTGGCGCAAGATTTTACCTTTGGATCTAATGATTATCCTCAGTATTCTCTTTGTAAAACATAAGTTTACTCCCAAAATTGTTATGGGTAGACCTGTGTCATTTGGAATGAAATTGACAATCATTTGTTATCGCACCATGACAGGACTCAATAGTGCAAATCCTTAATACATCATGCCAAAGATTATCTCCAATAGGTAAAGAATGCTTTTCCAGATCCACATGATACACCTGTTAAATAATAGCCTAGAACCAGATATTTGGGTCTTTTGGAAACAGCACCAACAAAAGACAGCCCTAAAACCATATTGGAAAGGAACCTGCCTTCTGACACTGCAGCTAAGGTACAAGATATTGAACCATGGCTCCACATTTCTTAAATAATAAGAAGCTCTACCAGAATCCTGGATCTGTTCCAACACTAGAGATCTAAAAATCAAAATGACCAGGAATTGAAGTAGACAGGATCATGAATAGATCAAGGCTTCACATGAACTTTTTTTTTTCTCATAATAAATAAATACTTTTATTTGCTTTTTGCTTTGTCTTTTCCATTTTCAGTTTCTACCAGGCCCTTGCAAAAAGGGGTAATCTTACAAAGTTTTGGATTGGTTATCAAAAACCCCATTCTCTGCATGATACCAGAAACCCAGTTGTTTCACCTGTGACCAATTTTTCCAGTTCTCAAATGCCATTGTATTTCCCAGTAGCACTAGTTGTGATTGTACTTACAGAGTCAGATTGCTAGAGCCCTTAACACCTGTGCTTTGCTTCAGTCTTTCAGCCTTTGTAAACAGATCAGGTTGTTTCCTAGTGACAAGAAACAGATCTTACAAACATTTTAATTCCATATGTCCAATAAACATAAACAGGTATAATCAGGTGCAGGTAGGGAAAAGCATATATCTGTACTATTGGGTGCTTCATACGGTAGAAGCTGTTTGGTCCTTTGGAGATCTTGGATATTTTAATAATTCCATACAATTTGAATTGGTAAAATTCAAACTACCAATTTTAGCATTCCTAAAGAAGCAGACAAAGATAGCCAAATTCTCACAGGCATTTCCTATGCCTGCTTAGGCTATACATTTATCTATGGAAGAGGGTGAGACTGTCACCCCCATCCCCCATAGGCCTGGCATTCCAATGCCTGGGTGGCTGGCATATGACAGGATAATGTGGGTTAGGTTTTCTTGTTGTTCCCTTAGAAATTCATAACCCATAATATGAGACAGCTTATTGAACTACTCCCTCAATCTACATTCTCTAGCAAAATGTGATTTGCCTGGGGGAGTTTATGATTCTAGATTTGCCTCTTTAAGCAGATCATTGCTTCCTTAGCTTGGGGTCAGCACTAATGTACACATGATTAGAAATCTGTCAATCACAGTGGGAGAAATTGCTGAATCTACTGCTAGAGCTATAGCTGCACAACAAAAATCATTAGACTCATTAGCTGAGGTTGTTTTGAGCAATAGGATTGTACTTGATTACTTGTTAGCTGAATAAGGAGGCATTTGTACTGTTGCCAAAACAACCTGTGTAAACATTTCTGGAGAAGTAGAAAAGAAATTAAATAAAATAATTAAAAAGGCCACACGGCTTAGACAGGTAAACCCTTCCTCAGTCATTTTTTGATTTCCTAGATTTCAACTTGTTTGGGACATAGAGACAGACTTAGGAGCATACTGCAAACATTGAGCATTTTGTTACTCATACTAATCCTAATAGAATCCCTGGTGCACTGTGTTCTCTCAAGAGTTTTAAAATGGTGAACCCAGCTGCCTGTGAATTGGCAAATGATCTCTCTGCACAAAGAACAAAATAATGATGGTCAAGAAAACAGTTGCATCATAACCACTTATGAGCCCAGCACTGAGACCTGTGAATACAGATTTGAAACTCTAAGTGGTAAGTGAGAGTGACTCACATGCCTTAAATTTTGATCACAGCACTCAGTGGCTGAAAGCCAGATCAAAAGGAGGGAAATTATTAAATAATGCCCATGGGCCCAAGATAGAGTTGTTCATGCTAAAACCCACATCAACAATCAAAATTTTGCTATTTCTTGTAGTGGTTGTATTTTGTAGCCCAGAACCCGAAGTCTAAGGCTAACCAAACAGCACCAGTTTACGCCAACCAAAGTCTACCAACTCTAATTTAGCTTGTGTGTCCCAGTCCCTCTGGTTGAGCATTAGTCCATAAGCATAAATAGCTTGATGCAGTCACTAGAGCCATTTAAACGGCTAGCTTTCTTGTTGGTGAAAGCCTGTCTGTATAAACGCTGCTCTTTCTACCTCTCGACAGAACTCTCTATTTCGTGAATGGGATGATACTTGATTCATAAATCATCCAATAAAGCTGTGAGATACTAAATTTCACATTGTTCAAAGTTTTCCTCTTTCTGACTAGTAATAATCATATATTTATTTTCATTTTTATAGTCACTTTATAGAAGAAACATTTAATATTTAATTATGGTTAGTGTGTGGGCATTTAATAATAGAGTAATGGCAGACACTTAAAATACAAAGTTAATTATGTCTCTGAAAGTTTTTTACTAAAAGCTGAAAATCAGTAAAGATATGAACATATATATATGTACAGAAGCAAATATACAAAATTAGACTAAGCTCATTCTCCCAGTTGGGGGTTCAAGGCTCCATGGTGTTTCAAATCCCTTGCCAGCTCATGAGATGACAATAATACCAAGAGGTTGGTATAAGAATCTGATCAAAGACTTTAAAAATCTCTGCTATATCATTCCCAGGTTTTCTTTTTCTACACTCCAGGCCCCTCCTGATTGTTCTGCAGGTTCTGAGCCTGTCTGTTCACGTGTCAGGTAACTAATGCAAGCCAAACTCAGAACATTCCCAAGAAAATACAGTGAGACTATATAAATCAAAAATTGGTTCCCAGGCATCCCTGGCTTTGTAGTAGGACCACTCTTCAGAACTGAATGCATACATTTCACATTATCAGAGTGAAAGTAATTCTGTAGTTAACGGAAATTGTGAAATAGAAGTGGGGAATTGAGGTGGGAGGGGAAGTGTAGCATATAATAATCTTATATCACAGATCAGAGGGTCAAGAGGTTATGACTAAATCTGATAGAATAAGATATAGAAATGGAAATATCTTATGAGTGCTAAAAAATTAAAAATAATAGGATACGATAACTCTCAAAAATATGACAAAGTGGTAGGAGGAGTAAAAGTTATATAAGAGATAACTCTGCATCTTTCCTATTGTTGCATTAATAAATGATACCTGTAGTTAACAAATCAAGAATGATACATTATTAGAAATTATGGAAGGAGCCTTCTGGGAAATGGAAGTGTGAATTTAGAAATGTGTGCCAGTTGAGGACCTCTATTTTAATTCAAATTCTTCTGGGCAGATTTTTCTTCTTCTTTTTTTTAAAACCATGTTTATCATTTAGTAATTTAAATAATAATACTATAAAACAAAGATTCACAAAATAGATGTAATGAAAATAGTAAGCACTTATTTCTTGCCAACACAGCTAAGGTTTGTCTGGGGTGACTCTACTTCAGGTTGTGGATCTACAAGTTAGCTGGGGCTCCATGTGTCTCATTCTAGAGCCTAAATTGCAGAGTTAGATGCTACCCATGCAGTTCTTCTTATGTAGATGGCAAAAGTAAGGGAAAAAAACCCAGTCCTATAAGCATATATCAAACCCTTACTGACATCTTGCCCACTAACATCCCATTGGCCCACACAAGTCAAATGTTCTAGCCCAATGTCAGGAGGGTGGGAAGTACAATCCACTATGAGTGGCAAGTGTGTGAATGTCCAATTCTTGCATAGGGTAGGGAAGAGTCAGGAAAAATAAATTCAATTTACTTTATACCACCATAGATTACTTAGAAACAAAAAATACTTTTTAATATTTTCAGTAAATATAAAGAAACACATCTATTCATGTCACTTCTAGGAATAAAACCTTTAAATGTCTTTCTATTTTCTTCCAAAAAATACTCCAAATGGTTACTATACCTTGAATGTCACTGCATGATGTGGTTTTTATATCTCTAATCTTATTTTAGGAAAGCTCTAAGCCTAATTCATTAATCTTATTGGACTTCTCTTTAGTGTTCTTATTCCATATAAATATATATTTTTGCTTTACATGTGATTTTTTCATTCTGTCTAGGATGTTAGCCACAACCACTTGCTAATTCTTAACCATCCTTTGAGTATTACTTGGCTTTAGAGTAATAGTTCCTTGTGGTAGATTTTAAATTAAGTTTTATACTGCACTTTTTATATGAAACAGTTAAACAACTTGAAATTATTTTTATAACCACTGCGTTCCCTAGGATGCTATGAGATACATAAGAAAATGACCATTCCTGGACAACACAATATCCCCAGCATCGAATATATTGCCTGGCATATGATTATTGAATAAATTGTTGAATTAATTCCATCACCCATCTATACACTCACTTCACCATACAACTCTCCTAAATTATAATCATGTTATATACAATAATTTATGTTTTGTTATCTTAAGCATTATTATAAAAGTTAGCCCAGAATTGTTAATTTGTTCATACAATTAGCAAACATTTGAGAATTACTTCTATTGGGGAAGCTTTGTGATTGGAATAGAATGAAACACAAAACAGACAAAGTTCATGCCCAGAGAGATGATATTTGAGTGATGATATGAATGAAGTGAGGAAGTGAGCTATATGAATACCTGGGGGAATAGCTTCAGTAGCCATGATGCTGAAAACCACATCATAAGAAACTGAAGAATTACCTTGATTATTTGATACAAGATATTCACTAAAATGAATTTTTAAAAGTTGAATTAAAATGGCCAAAAGCATTAATATGCTCTTATTTTGGAGTGTTAATAGATACAGAACAATCATTTCTGTTATATATGGGATTGCAAAACATTCAAAGTCATTTAAGGGTTATTCTCTGGAATATGAAACATTTGTCATTATATTTCTTTCTTGTCTTATTTGGAAAGCAATAGAAAAGAGAATAATTTCTGAAAACTACATTGAGCTGTTAAGAACTAATGAAAATTTCCAAGAAAAATATGTCCTTTTTAAGCTAAATTATTAGAATACTAAGTACTTGAAATTGAGTAAATATGAACACTACTCATTGAAGTTTAAGAAAAACCAGAAATTTTTTGTCCCTTGACATTTCCTCACTGATTATACTACTATTCAGTTTTTATCAGCACAATATCTATTTGTGCTTAAGAATATTGTTCAGTAATTTGGTGATTTACATCACATTAATTTATATTTAATTTGTTTTTGCCTTTTTATGGGAGATGAACTGTGATACTGACCAGTTCTGTGTCTACTTATTGGCTAGTTTCATACAGAGAGATAGGAGGCTCAAGATTTAAGAAGGAAGGTAAAGCGACAAATTGGTACATATAAGGAAGAGCTTGTGGAAAGGAAAACCAGAAAAGGAGGGTCTTCTCATTTATTTACGTGAATGAACATAGAGAGTAAATTTGGGGCAGGTGATTTCTATTAGGGGTTTACAAAATTTAAGGTGCGAGTGAAAGGAGATTAGGCAGCTAATGTAACAAATGAAGAGATAGGATAATGGCAGATAGTAGCACTATTATAAAATTAATTAAGAGATAAAGACCATATGGCATTTCTTGTTCAGGATGCTGGACATAACATATATTCATCCATATTCTCTCAAAAATATATCATTAAATGATAATAATTTAATAAAAATATAAAAACTCACAAGAATGAAAAGAACAGAAATGGCTTCTCATTGAACACAATATGTCGAAAACATTTTGCAAGATGAAAGACAAGTAAAAGCCTATAATGAGTAAACTTTTGTGACACAGGTGAGGATGCCAAAATCTATGTGAAAGGAAGGAGCTCATTGGCTCTATACTACTTGTGATTGCATAGCTACTCAGTATTACTAAATTTGACAAGTGTTAGGAATGAGATGTAAGGATGAAATTGTAATTAAAGGTCAATAAATAGAACACCCCTCCAGGCAAATTAATTTCATGAGATAAGTGCCCAGCAATTCATAGTAGTTCATCTCTACAGATGTAGAATAAACTCTGAAAGGAAATTATGCCACTGAGATGGACATTCGTTGCCTAATATTTACCTCCACATTTTTCAGAAAACCATATCTGTTGTTGAGATGCAATCAGTTGTACCAGTTTCATTGTTAAATATAATGAGACAACCAAGAATCACCTAAGGACAGCCTGCATCATGAAAGGTAAAAACCAATTAAACACAGGAAGAATTGACTCCTTAGGAAATATAAATTATTGAAGGAACATGGGATAACTCTATAAAAAATACAAAAAAATCTATAATTATCATCCTCAGATTTATTTGCTTGATCCTGGTATTGCATCCACCAAAAAGAGGATTCTATGAAAAGAAAATTCCAGTATGAAAAAGGATCACAATAAAAAAAAAAATGACTGCTGAGGTTATGGGTCAAAATCATAGAGAAAGTGATAAAAATATAACAGTAAAATTAAGACATAAAGGATAAATTCAGAAGATCCAATATCTGAATAATAAGAGAACATAGAAGGACAATCATTTTCAAATAAAAAATAATGGAGAGTTTCTTTAAAATAAAAAAAATTGAATCAGATGGAGAGGATCACTGAGTGTTAATCACAATGAAAGAAAATTAGTCATCCCTGTACATCTTTGTAAAATGGAAGACCATAACAAATAAAATGATCATTTAAAAAATTCCAGGAAAATAAACATAAAAACAGTTATGCAGTAAAAGAATGATAAGCAATACTAACTGCAAGAATGAATGGAATAGTGCCTTAATGTTCTGGAAAAAACAGGTATTTCAATCTAGGATTCAATGTTAAATATGGAAAAGTATGAGACTGATGTCATGACATGGAGTAATTAACATTTTATTTTTCACTTATCTGTTTTTGAGAGTTTAATTGAGAAAATATTTAAGCAAAACGAAAGAGTAAAACAAATAAGAGTGAGATACAGGATCTAAGAATTAATGGCCCCAATTTAGGAGAGAAATGAAAGAATATTTAGGTGAAATAATAGGATTAGAATTCCATGTATTTGATCTCATCCTGAAATAACAGATGTTAAAATTTTTTATTCTGTGGTGGAACATTTGTTACAGATTATGAGATAATATCATCAGATTATTACCAGGTCCATAGCATACATTTGGCACAATTTTTCCATACTCCCCCATTATCAACACAGTACATCTTTGGCATAGATACATGAATATTACATTATTGGTGTTAACCACAGTCCATAGGTCATTCCAGTTGTATTTTTCCCATGCTCCTCCACATTCCCACCTCTGTGCAATAGTGATGTACATCTACTCTAGCTCACAAAGGACACTCTTGCATTTGTACCATCAACCACAATTCTCATCCACCTCTGGGTTTACAGTGTTATTCAGTCCCTAGATTATTCTCTAGGTTTCTGTCAATTGGCATTTACATCCATAGACTAATCCTTTTCAGCCATATTCCCATATATAAACCAGCCATTACTCACTTTGACAATATTCTTTCATAATTTGTGACAAATGTCTCACAAAATGCAAGGTGTTGTAGTGGGTTGATGTATGGGACCCCTGTATGATGTTATGCATATTAGCTTTGTAAGTTCACACTTTTATTATACACTTATTGTTTATGTATGTTCATGTATAAATGATATAAAAATTATAATAATAAAATAGTGTAAGATGTACATTTGGTAGTAGTACATTGGTTAGTAGTAATAATTTGAGGAAGCTTTTTAATTATTAATTAAAAATATTTTGCAACAATGCAAGGTATTGGTGGTAGGGTGAGGTATGAGAGCCCTGTATGATGTTATGTATGTTTGCTTTGTAAGTTCACATCTATTACTATACACTTATTGTTCATGTATGTTTATGTATGAGTGATATAATTCAATAAATGAAAAAAAAGTGAAAAAAATTTATTAAATCACAGAATAAAAAAAAGAACAGGCATATTATTGAAAACTGTAATAAAAATAAATATGTATCCAAGAAAAGTAATATACTTGTGATATACTACTTAATAAAAATATTTTCATTGCCATACTAATGTATCAACCATGGATTAATTTTCATCTTTAGAATAAAACTTTAAAAGCTTTTAAAAATGTTAATTATAGGTACAGAATATGAAGGAAATGTTATCAGTCTTGACAACACAAAACCAGCCTATGGAACACAGTAGTTGGATATGGAAAAAGGGTGAGTCTTGCTAAAGGAAAGCGAAAGAACAAAATTTGTCATCTTTCAAAGGGAGAAATTAGCTAAGGTTGATGCAACGGAAGTGCAGCTATTGTAAACTTTAAAAGGTTAGCAAGAGCAGTATAAAATAATATTTTCACTGTAAAGTAAGAGAAAGGCGGGCTATATAAATGAGATATCTGTGAGATTCTTTATTATATCAGAAAGCCAATAAAATTTTAAATTGTAAAATTTAAGGAGGTTAGTGTTCTAGACATGTTTTAGGTATATAAAAATTATTGCAGTAATTTCAAGACAAAAAAGCTAAAAACTTTTTTTCAGAATTTATCCATGTTTTTTTTGTTAGCATGTAAACCAATTTGAAAAATATATTAAAAGTGTTTCAGGAAAAATTGAATATAGCTAAGTAGTAAAAAATCTTGATTATTATTTTAATAAAGATATTTTCATTTACTTAAGCGATTTATATCTATTCTTTGGTATTAAACTTGAAAATTTGGCTTCAGGAAAGCTAATATTGATTATCATGTCGAGAGAAAATTTGGTTCAATTGGATTAATGATAAAATATTCACTAAGTTGTCAACTTGATTGAGACCAAATGGTCGCTTTTATGTGGAAGTCAAACTCTCTAAAATGTCTTGCCTTGATATCAATTTCATAAAGCCTTGAAAAACCCATATATTAAATTGACAACATTAAATCAAATTAAAAAACATCATAATGCATATATATATGGTGTGGAAAAATCAATAAGGTAACTAATCATTTGAATGAATACTTTAGTTCAAGAAAAATTATACTGTAATTAAATAACGGTTTGAAAATTTGTCAAATATATTTTAAAATGTTGATATATTTACTTATTTTCTTGGGTTTTCTGTCAAAACATTTATCTGCAACTTATTAAATTCAATTAGTTGTGAAAATTGTAAAGTTTTCTGTTTTAATATAAAAAAAACTCAGGTTTAGAAAATAAAGTACTTTTCCCCAAACTTCAGGAACAC
>JAQZBX010038400.1:0-23422 GCA_029593785.1 Cabassous unicinctus | reverse complement strand
GTTCACTCAATGTCTTCTTGATGTCATTTATCTCTTTAACTATATTGTCTTTCATCTCATTAATTTGATTTTGGAAATTTGTGCTCATCTCACTGATTAGTTCTCTTAAATTCTGTATCTCTTCTGGGACTTTGATGTGTTCCTTTTCTTGAGCCATGTCTTCTATTTTCTTAGTATGGCTCGTAATTTTTTGTTGGTGTTTAGGCATCTGGTAGGTTGTGTTTTACTTAGATGCTCTATCTCTTTCTCTTTTATAGGGTTCTAGTGGCAGGAGGCTGTGAATTATCACAGCTCTTTGATTTGTGGCTCAACCTTGATTGTTAGGATTGTCCTGCTGGTTGCTCAAAACTGGGCACTGGACCCAGTAATTGGTTGTAGAGTCGTTTCCTAGGGCTTTGGGCAGGGAGGCTCTAGAGGCTAGGAAAGCTTCTCCTATTTAATTTTCTTATGTGCACTTTCTTGGTCTGCCAGGAGATGGCGCTCATTGACAGCTCTCAATTCAATGCCTGGTCGGACTGTGTTTGTTGTGACACAGACCAGATTAATGTGATAGAGCTTCCTGTCTGGTGGCTAAGAGTCTTGTAATTTTAACTTTCGGAGACAGTTCTCCAACCTTCTCTGGCAGCCCCCTCCCCCCTTTTCCCAGCTGGGAAATGTTTCCTCTCCCCTCTGAATACTCGACAATCAGTCCCTGGTAGTAGAGGAGGAGATTGGGAGATTTGAATATCTTTAACCCCTTGCAGGCTCCAAGGCAAACAATGGCGCAGCCCCACCCAGCCTAGACTGGCTCTCGGGACAGGGCAGACCAAACCTGGGAGTCAAAAGCAGGGTGTCAGCCCCAGGCTCTCTCTCCCCTCTCCTGTGGAGTCCTCAACAATTAGTCCAGGCTATAAGAGAAGGAGAATGTGAGGGTCAAATTTCTCCAGTCCTTCCTAGGCTCCCAGGGGAAACTGCCATGTGGAGGGGTCTGTGGGGCTCCACAGCCCAAATTTGCGGGTCAGAACCTGAGTCAGCCTAAGGCTGTGTCCCTCTCTCTCTCCCCTTTCTGGGAGTGGTAGATCCCTGGAGCCCCCTTTGTCTGTAGTCGCAGGCCCAGAGGCCCGAGAATTCTAAAGAGTGTGGGGGAGAGTGCCAGCAGCAGCCGCTGCTGCTGATTAAAAACTCAGGATTCTGGTTCTGTCGTCGCGATTTCGCTCTTTTGTCCCTCTCTCCTCTCGGTGGTGTGCAGTATTCCCCTGCTGTCCTAAACCCTAGAAGTTCTATTTTGGGTCTGTTTCAGCCTGTTCTCTAGCGATTTTTCTGGAGAAGACATTCCTGTGTGTTACTAGTCAGCCATCTTCCCGGAAGTCTTCCCCAAGGGTTTTATTTTGACCAGTAAGAAATCACAGTTGGCAGATATTTTTTTTTCCTCTCTTACTTCATTTGAAACTTGTGCTTTGCTGATATATCTTTATTATTATTATTACTGAGTTGATTTATCTCTTTTGCATGAAAGTGTGACAAGTGATATATGAGTGTGCCTATGGAATTTTGAGCCTATCCTTTTTTGTTCCTCTTTTATTTAAAGAAGATTCATAAGTAGTTTGAGTAGAACAGATATTGTAGCTAATAATGTGGAATGGCAATATATGTGTAAACTTTGGTGCAATTATTTTATTGAAAGCTAGTAAATGAGAGAAGTACTGATTTCAGATTGGTCATTTCTAAATGTTTGCTAATATAGAAGAAGTAGACAGAATAATGTCTGCCCACCTAAGGATGTCCAAGTTCTAATTCCCAGAACCTTTGACCCTCTTACCTTTAATGGAAAAATAGGTGTTGCTGTTTGAATTAGTTAAGGAATTTGAGATAGGCTGATTATCCTGTATTATCTGCATATGCCCAATATAATCACTGAGGAATTTACAGAGGAAAGAAGGAGACAGGGGTGTCAGATGCAGAGAAGGAAATGTGATGAAAGAGGTAGGTTGGAGTGATGTGTTGTTTGGCATGAAGGGGTCCATAAGCCTAGGAGTAAGGACATCCTGTAGAAGGTGGAAAAGGAAAGGAATGCAGTCTGCTGGCACCTTGAGTGTTAGTGCAGCAAACCATTTTAGATTTATGTCCTCCAGATTTGTGAGATAACTTTGTGTTGGTATAAGCCACTACATTTGTGTAATTTGTTTCATCAGCAATATGTAACTAATGCATGAGACAAGAAACTTACTATTAGAAAATTAATATGTGAAAACCAAGTTAAAAGAAAATAATGCTATAGTTTTCTTTCTTGACATTAATTAACTTAACAAAACATATACTATTGTTAATATTGCAAGGTGAGTTTAGCACTATTGCTTCAATTCTCTTCACCTAGCCAGAGGCAAGGAGAATCATTTTATTACTGGGAAATATACGTCTCTAATTGCAAGTGTATTGGCTGGTGAAACCAAACATGACCCTAATAAATTAAAATCAAACATTGACACGCAAAAGTCAAAAACATAAAAACCTGAAAAGGTTGTGTAATCAAATTATTGCCAATTTTGTATCTTGAGACCAGAAATAGCCATGATATATTTTGACTTTTCTGCTTATTCTTTCCACTTATTCTTCTGTTTATTCTTGACCATAAGTAGAAATTCACACATTGACATGAGACTCAGAGTTACAGGTTTTGTTTTGTTTTTCAACCGACCCAAAATATCAAAAATGTAGTTAATTACTAGCCTCCATCTTCACTTTGCATGCCATGCCTACTTTATCCCAATTCATCTCATACTGAAAATATTTTACATGTACATACATGTTTCACATGACTACCAGGTCTTTAAGAAATCATGGCACTTTTAGGAAAATTACTTTTATCTTTTTTAAAATTTTCTTTCCTGAGCACACTAATTAAAGTGCCAGAAGAAGTATATATGAATTTATGGTTTCTAACAATGGCAATTCTATGCAATAATGTCTAGAATAATAATATTTTATGAGAAATTTTAATTCTATGCCATATTTGAAAGCACATAAATATTTTGCTTGGGTGGAATAAAAGTGATGAAATGTAGAATCATTTTATGGTTTTACTCAGAATGTTGTGCCATAACTATTTCCATGCATTTTGAAGCATTCTTTTGCTTAGTTTCTATTTTCCCCTAAAGTTTTATTTGTCTGTGATATGAATTTACTTTGAAGAGTAAGATAACAATATGCTGATAAAAGATTATGAAATAGATGTAAATAGGGTATAAAAAAAATAAAACCTTTAATAATTGAACAAAAGATGGGATTGGCAGAGAAAATAATCTTGCTGTTACTTCCTTGTTTAGAAATTACAATTTATTATGTTGTATTTATTTTATTTAAAATTGTAATTTATTCCATATGTTTGATTTAATTTTATAATTGATATATTTTTATATTGAACAATTGGTTGGGTATTTTGGGTTGGAATAAAATGCTTTAAGATTGTTCCTATTAAAATTAAATTATAGTAATATAGCCATTTATTACCTCTTCATTAAAAAGCAGGATTTTCAGAATTAAATTTAAATGCTAAATAAGAAAGCTGTATTTGTAAATTTACATTAGTTTGAAAAACTGGCAAGATTTATTTAGGAAACTCTTCAGTGACATCCTTGTCCTAGAAAATTAGAAGACTCACCATTGGTATCAATAAGGTATAAACAACCCAGGTTATTTTATCAGTATCTAATGAGGGATTAGCCTTTGGTTGCGAACTGGATATGCATAAACGAAGAAATGATGTTTCATTTCTACCTCACACCATAAACACAAATCAACTCAAAATGGATCAAAGATTTAAACATAAAACCAATATAAGAAACTTTGGTAGCAACTTTTGTAACCTGAGATTTGGTAGAGATTTCTTAGATATGACAACAAAACCAAGAGCAACAGTAACAACAAAATAGATAAGATGGATTTCATCAAAATTTTTAAAAATGTGTACTTCAAAAGACATTATCAAAAAATGAAATGAAAATTTACATAATGAAAGAAAACAATTGTAACTATATATCTGATAAAAGTTAATATATTCAGAATATATAAAGAAATGCTACAATTCAATAATAAAAAGACAAATCAATTTTATAATGTACAAATGATTGAAAAGATTCCTCGAAAGATAAACAAATGGTCAATAAGCACAAGAAGAGATGTTGAACATCACTGGTCATTAAGGGAATGCAAATAAAATCCACAATGAGATACCACATCACACCCACAAGTTTGGGTATTATTAAAACATAGAAAATAACAAGGGCCTGAAGTATCAGAGAAAGCAAAAAATTTGGAACTCTTATACATTACTGGTGTGATTATAAATGGTATAGGCACTGTGGAAAGCAGATTGGCAGTTTCTTAGAAAGTTGAGCATAGAATTATCCCATAACCCAAGAATCTCATTTCTTAGTATTCATCCAAAGAATTGAAAGCAAGGATTTAAATAAATATATGTATATTAGTGTTCATTGAAGCATTGTCCACAATAGCTAACAAGTGGAAGCAATTCAATTGTTCATCAGCAAAAAAGATGTTAAACAAAATGTAGTAAAAACATTCAATGGAATACTGTTCAGTTATAAAAAAAGAATGAACTTTTTATACATGTCTTTAGAAGTCATTAACCTAGAAGACAACATGTTGAGTGAAATAACCAGAAACAAATAGATGACTATTATGTGGTCAAACTTCTTATATGAAACACCTACAAAAGACAAATTCATAGAGACATATAGTAAATTGCAGCTTACCAGGGACCTTGGGCATATGGGTAATAGGGGATTATTGCTATCTTGTTACAGGGTTCTTGTTTGAGGAGATGAAATATTATGGATATTGGTGATGGTGATAGAATACTGTGAATGTAGTTAATATCAATGAACTGTGTACTTGAAAGCTGTTAAAATGGGAAATTCTGAGTTGTATATAGGTTACTAAAATAAAAGTTTTAAATACTATATATATTAAACATTAGTAACATTTGCTTCACTTTGTCACATTTTCTAGTCTATTTTATAAGAGCAATGGGTATGTCAGCATAGTTCATGTTTGTATAGTCAGGTTTAAAAATAATCCCCAGGATAGGTAAGCATTCTAAACATGTTTATCTACTAATTAACTGAGAAGGACTGTATGAGTGGATGAATAAACTACTTAAATATCCATTCCAAAAATTCCAAAATTGAACAGGTTTTTTTTCCTCCAGTGTTTTAATCAGACTTTAGTGTTATTTTAACTTTGATAAAGAAATGGTGATGACTTGCATCTCTAAAATATTCATCACTTTAAGGCTTGATATGTCACTTACTGCCTCATCTTGATTTTTTTGATATGTAATATGGGCTGGCACATTCCATTCTCCTAAATATTACAAAGTAAAATAAGGAAGTAAAAGAAAAATTGTGGAAAACAAGACATTGCCAATATCAGGAGAAAATATTTTCATAGAATTAGTGGAAAAATAAAGGCATAGAAAAATAAGTATGTTCAAATGAGGTGTTAGAGAAAGCAGAACTTAGGCTGAAGTCTATATATTAGAAATAAAATATGAAGAAAAAAGAAGTTAGTCTTCTCAAACTACCTATTCTAAATAACCACATATTTTGAGTAGATGTAACACTATGAGGTGATTTAAAATTTTTAATTTAATTTAAAAATATATCAATAATTTCTTTGGGAAACCTCCAAACATTTTTTTTTTCTTATTTTAAAAGTGCCATTGGAGAATAGCTTGACATGAAAATTAACTGAGGGAAGTTTGAGACAAAAGTCTTTATATAATTGATGTAAAAGCAGAACTAAAAAAATAAAATACAAACATAGATTAATATAATTAAATCAATCTATTTTTTATATTTATTTTGGTTAGGAGTCACAGGAAAAATATCACCCTTGGTCTGGGTTTGTTTTTTGTGGAGCCTAGAAAATTATATTCTTGTGCTAATCCACTCCTGTGCCTGTAAATGCAGTGTAATGGGAACTTTTGTTTAAATTCAAATAAGGGAACTTAAATTAGATTGCTCTTGATTAGATACCTTTATGGCCTTTGGACTGTCAGTGAGGCAAGACCCAGGTTAGGTACAGCCTTGATACTATAAGCTTTTACCCCAAGTAAATTCCCTTTATAAAAGATACCATTTCTGGTATCTTTGCTTTGGCAGGCTTTGGCAGGCTTTGGTAAACTAATACAGTACTGTTCTAACTAATAACAGGAAACTTACATTTATTGTAAAACAAGAAGGAAAAATATATTTATGACATATAGAAATATTTTTCAAAATTATACTACTTGGCAGATGCAAAAAGAAAGAAAACAATCATAAAATCTATATTTTTATCCCTTTTAATCATAATAAGATTCATGGGATTTTATCTGGTTGAACAATGTTTGAGTGAATATTACCAAACACAAAACAAATATATGACATGTAGTTAAAGGACAAAGCACAGGACTCAAGGCTCTGGTCACATACATTTTTCAATGATTTCATTGTAACTAACTTTGAAAGTCAATATTTGCTAATTTTCAAAAATAAATACATTTGATGACAAAAATTAAATTATGTGAGTCTCTTTCATTAATAAGCAAAATTGAAATATTTAAAGAAAATAATTTACCAGGTATAGTTTTTAGTCAATGAACTGAGCCATAAATACATTAATATATATTTTTTAGATTTGAAACCCTATAGCATTTACATTGTAACATTATGAACTCAGATATATCATTGAGCTGATGGCAAATATTACATTACGGGTATTTTAATTTTCTAAGTTTGCTGATGCAAAATAGCCTAAACTGCTTGGCTTTTATAATCGGGAATTTATTAGAGTAACAGCTTACAGTTCCCAAGGCTGCAAAAATGTCCAAATCAAAGCATCATAAGAGTTGTTTTCTCAAGAAATGTCAGCTGGTAGGAGATCCTGAAGTCCTGACATATAATGAGGAAAGATGGTGAGTCTGTCAGTCTCTCTCTACATTCCCCTGGAGCTCAACTGCGGACAATCAGGTATCTATCTCTGGGCCACATCTCTTTGAGGCTCTAAGGGATAATCTGTCTCTCTGCAGCTGTAGGTGAGCCTCGACTGTGCTCTTTCACATGACAGGCTCAAAATTGCAGAACTCCCTTTCTGTGTCTTTCTTTCTCTGTTCATATAAGACTCCAGTAAGAGGGCAGAGACTCAACCTAAGTCATACCTCACTAATGTAGCCTAATCAAAGCTCTTAAGTGATCTAATCAAGTGGTCTAATCAAGCTTCTCTTCACAGAATTTAATGAAAATTAATTAACCACAGGAATGGAGTAGTTCAAAAACACAATCTTTCTGGGATTGACAAAATTCAAAATGTCACAACTCTGTTATGGAAGTAGCAGAGTAAATCTTAAGGGAGAACTGGAATGCAAGTATATTGATTCCAATCTATCCAAAGGCAGCCTGAAAGCATGAACCAGGAGCACCATCTCCTTGCTCTTCCTAGAACTTGCCCTGCAGGAAGATGCAAGTTTCAGGAAATTAAGCAGTGTAAGAAGCACTCAATTCTAAATGGGCTGGGGCAAAGGAATCTAAGCGTTAGAACGTACAATAGAGCAACCTGAAAGGAGGAAATTCTACTTAATGGGTATAGGGGAAGTATTTCAATTTATGCAAACGGGAAAATTTATGAGGCCCCAAACAAGCCCATGACAACACACAGGCTCAAAAAAGACTAGGAACCAAGACTTCTGACTCTGGCTAACCTTGATCAGAGAATGAAACTCTGAAGCAGAGCATCTGATAACAGAGAGCCAATTTTCAAAGCCATAGAAAGATGTTTTTGGCATTGACATTTTTTTCTTATCTCCTGTCACTTAATGATATATCTGTCATATAAGTAGCTGTATACAAACTTAATAAAAATAAAGCTCAGGGTCTAAATCCCAAAAATAAAACATTAAAATATTAAAATGTACTTTGTGAATCAAAAATCTACAAGACATACAAAAATGTAAGAAGCTACAGCCCACTGAAAGGAAAAAGAAAAACTTCAGAAAACATCAAAGAATAAGACCAGATGTTAGAAATACTAAGAGAGAATCAGTGAAATTAAATATAGCACATATGAAATAATTCAGACTAAAGAGGAGAAAGGAACTAAAGAGAAAAATTGAGCACAGCCTAAGAGACATGTGAGATACCCTCACGAATACCAATATAGTCATAGTAGAAGTTCAAGAAGACAAAAGAGAGAAAGGGGCAAGAGGAATAGTCAAAGAAATAATGGTAGAAAACTTCTCTAATTTAATGAATTAAAGACATGCACTCCCAGTCAAGGAAACCAGGAACAACAAACCGAATAAATTTGAGGAACACCATGGCCAGCCAGTGGCAAACCTGTAGAATGCAATGAGAAAGAGAGAGTTCTGAAATCTGCAAGATAAAAGCAACATGTTAAGTAAAAGGCAGTCCCTATAAGACTAATTGCTAATTTCTCAGCCAAACCCATAGAGGCATGAGAGCAGTGGGATGAAATATTTAAGTGTTAAAAGAAAATAATTTCAAGAGAAAATTTTATATCTAGCAAGGCTGTCTTATGAATTAGAAAGAGACTAACACATTGTCTGATAAACAAAAGCTGTAGGAGATCATTGACACTTGACCTGTCCTATAAGCAATGCTACAGGGAGTTCTTTAGATATAAAAAGAAAGACACTAGATGGTCGATCAAAACAGCATAACGAAATAAAGATTTTAAGTAAGGTAACCATATGGGTAATTATCAACCCCAGTATTATATTGTATTGAATTTTTAATGTAACAAAACTATTTATTTGTACAGATTTTAAAAAGCACATGCTTGAAAAGTAATTACAAATCTATGATTTAATGGACTGAATGCACAAAGATATAAATTGCAACAAGTAAAACCACAAAGTGAAGAATTGTGTGGTATAGGAACAATGTTTGTGTATGTTGTTGAAGTTAAGTTGGTATCAAATCAGATGAGATTTTTAAAGTTTTAGGATATTGTATTTAAGCCCAATATTAATGACAAAGAAAAATCTGAAAAATTACCTGAAGTAAATGAGAAGTGATTTAAATACTACAAAACAAAATATCAAACAGATATGACAGATGTTAATGAAAGAATTGAAATAAACATGGTATAAAACTAACAAAGTGCAAATTGTAAAATGGTGAAACAAAATTCTAAATTATTAATAATTACTTTAAATAGAAATGGACTAAACTCTCTATCAAATGGCACAGAATGTCATTATGGTTCAAACTATATGCTTTCTTTAAGACACTGACACTTAATTCAAAAACATGTTAGTTGAAATGAAAAAATAGACAAATATTCCATGCAAATGGTAACCAAAAGAGAACTGTGCTAGCCATACAAATGTCAGATAAAATAGTGTTCAAGTCCAAACTCTTATAAGGACAAAGGAGTATATACTATATAATGATAAAGTGGCCAAGTCAACAAGAAGAAATAACAATTATCCATATTTATGTCCTGATACAGCAAAGGCTCAAAACAATGAAGAAAATTTTGAACTTTTGAAAGGTGAAAGAGATGATTTTATGATCTATTAATAAATATCAATACACAACCTTTAATAATGGATTGAACATTTAGATAGAAGATTGAGAAGAAAGTGGAAGACCTGAGTGATACTATAAACAGTCAAGAGCTGGGATATATATGTAAAACACTTCACCCAATAAGATCAGAATATGCATTCTTCTCTAGTGCACATGGCTGTTTCTACAAAATATGATATGTTAGAACACATTACAAGACTTAGTAAATTTAACAAGATTGAATCATACCATGAATGTTCTCTGACAACACCAAAATAATGCAAGAAATAAATAAAAGAGGGATAACTTGAAAATGCTCTGATATGTAGGAATTAAAAAGTTTACCTTAAACAACAAATATGTCAAAAAGAAATCACAAAGGCAATTGGGAAATATCTTGAGGTGAATGAGCAAAACCAAAACACACCAAATCTTATGAATGTAGCAAAGGCATTTGTGAGAGGGATATTTTTAGCACTGAATTCTTACAACAAACAATGAGAAAAGTCTCAAATATAAGAACTAAGCTCACAACATCAGGTGCTAGAAAGAGAAAAGCATAATAAATTCAAAGAGAACAATTAGAATGAAATTACAAAGATCATAGTGGAGATAAGTAAGATAGAATAAGAAGCACAATAAAGAAGTTCAATGAAATCAAAAGCTGTTTCTTTGTAAAGATCAATAAAATCAACTAACTTTATCTAGTTTGGCAAGGACAAAAAGGGAGAGTACAGAAATAAGTAAAATGAGAAATGAAAGGAGGGACATTACCATCCACTCCACAGTAATAAAATGGAATATAAAAGGATATTATGAAGAATTGTGCCCCTGTAAATTAGATAAACTCGATGAAATGGGCAAATTACTTAAAATATACAAACTGTCTACCCTGACTCAAGAAGAAATAGAAGATATTGAAAGACCAAAAATGATGAAAGAGCTTAAATCAGTAATCAAACCCTCCCAACAAAGAAAATCACAGGACCAGAAGGGTGCACTAGAAAATTTCACCAAACTTTCAAAAAAAAAAAACAAAAAACTATCTTACTCTTATTCCTCCAAAAATTGAAATGAAGGGACTATTTCTTGTTTAAGTTTACTAAAAGCTGCAAAGGCAATATACTAGAAATGCTTGGCTTTTACAATGGGAATTTAGGAGTTTAAAAGCTTACTGTTTCAAGGCTGAGAAAATTTCCAAATCAAGGCTTCATCAAGACAATGAACTTCAGCAATCCTGAAATCCTCTCTTACATTGCGATACACATGGAAGCATCTGCTAGGGCTATCCCTCCTCCTTTGGGTCTCATTGCTTGCAGGTTCTTGCTTCCTTCAGCTTTCTCTAGGCTACTGTCATCTTCTCTCTGCTCTTATGGTTTTCTCACTCCTGGGTTCCATTGATTTTAACTTCTGGCATCCAAGAATTTTACTTTCAATTGCAATTTGTTTCTTTTTGTCTCTGGGGCTCCATCTCTCCATATTCATCCTGTTTATAAAGGACTCCAGTAAGAGGATTAAGACCTACCTTGAGTTATGCCTTACTGAAGTAATCTAATCAAAAGATTCTTAATTTGAAACTTATCCTAAGGTCCCATCTACAATAGATTCACACCCAAAGGAATGGATGAACTCTAAGGACATGATCATTTCTTGGGTACATACAGTCTCAAACAACCACAATTCCTTATTCATTTTACTGGGGTGAGCATCACCCTATTATGAAAAGTACATAAAGATACCACAATAAAATTATAGACTAATATCCCTCATGAATATTGATGCAAAGATACTCAACAAAATTCTGGTAAACAGAATCCAACAAGCATGATAAGAGAATTATACACCATAATCAAGTGAGATTTATCCTAATATGCCATGGTGGTTCAACATAAGAAAATCAATTAATGTAATTCTTCACATTAATAAAATAAAGCAAAAATAGTGAAAATAAACAAAATAAAAATATGACCATCCAAATTGATGCAAATAAATCTTTTGGCAAAATCCAGCACAATTCTTGTAAAAACACTAAGAAAACTAGGAATAGTAGGAAATTAACTCAAAAAGATAAAGGTCTTATAGGAAAATCCCACAGCTAACATCACTTTCAAGGTCAAGACATGGATTCCCACTATTATCAACATTATTCAGAGGTGTTATGTCAGCTTTAACCAGAATAACTAGGCAAGAAAAAGAAAAAAAAATCAACAAAATTAGAAGGAAAACATTCTCTGTTCACAGATACAATGATCCTATATATAGAAGGTTCTCAAAAAGCTACAACAAAGTTAAGAGCTAATAACAAATTCAGCAAACTTGAAGGAACCATATCAACACAAAAATCATTGTTTCTATAAATTAGCAATTTAAAATTTTAAGAGGAAATGAGGAATAAAATTCCATATACTTGTACTGTAAAAAATCAAATAACTAGGATTAAATTTATCAAAGGCTGTAAAGGACTTACACACAGAAATCTCAAAACATTGCTGAAATTACTCAAAGAAGACCTAAATAAATGGAAGAATATTCTGTGATCATGGATTTGAAGATTATATTTTACTAAGGTGTCAATTCTACCCAAAGTGATTTACAGATTCAATACAATCTTTATCAAAATTCTAAAAGACCTCTTAGCAGAAATGGAAAAGACAATCAACAAATTTGCATGGAAGGATAAAGGAACAAATAGCAAAAAAAAAAAAAATCCTTAAAAAAGTAGGATATTGGAGCCTTAACACTTCCCGATTTTAAAATTAAATACAAGTCTACAGTAATCAAAATATCATGACACTGGCACAAGGGCATACATAGAGATCAATGGAATTGAAATGGAAGTTCAGAAATAAACCCTCATGTCAATGGCCAAATGATTTTTTAAAAAGGGTGCCAAATCCTCTCAATGGGGAAGGAAGAGTCTCTTCAAAATGTGGTTTTGGGATAACTGGATAGGAATATGCAAAAGAATGAAAGTGGAACCCTATCTCTCACCATATACAAAAATTAACTCTAAATATACTAAATACCTAAATATAAGGACCAAAATTAAAACATCTTTTGGGTATTGAATTATGTACCCCAGAACACATGTTCTTAATGATTATCTATTCCTGTAAGAATGACGAAGCAACAGGAAATAGTATGGTCAGGGGAGACCTCAGTGAAATTAGTTGTTTGGTCAAAGACTTGACGCAGAAGACTAAGTCATACATTTTCATGGGAGGAAATTGTTACAAACAGGGGAACACCAGTGCAAGGTCCAGGGCAGGTGGTGAGCTGTGCACAGTTTCAGGAACTTGGAGGAGGTCCATCAAACAAGAGTGACATTCTATTGCTAAGTGTGGGGTTAATTATCAAAGAAGTTCATGTGTATGGATGGTGAAAACTGCCTGCTCTCTTGAAAATGAAATAACAGAAAATTCTTTAAGGAAAAAGTCACATGAGTGCATCCAAACAAAGTGAAATAGTGAATCTAACAATTATCTGGAGGAAGTGAGGTGCAGACAAATGGAATCATAAAAACAACATTCAAGAATCCTACTTTGTGTCCTTTCATCTCAATGTTTTGCATTATTTTCTTTTAATAAAAATTGTGTAAGGACTTTAATATATTGGATTTTTGAATTATGACTTGGTCTGATAAATTTTGACTTTTTAGAGGAATTTACTCTACATAATACATATAAAAGTAAAATTTCTTTAGTATATGCAATTTCATTATATTAATATTTCCAGGTTCCTTTTCAAAATATTTTTTTATTTCTTGTCCCCTCTTTCTTATTTTCTTTAGTCATTTTCAAATAGTTACTCTGTTGCCCTCACATCCCTTTCTATATTTTGAAGGGCAAGTATCCTACAAAAATTCCTCATTTGTTCTATGCTATGTTCTCCAATTATTCACAAAGTCTTGGGTTAATTTTTGAATTGGCTTTTAATTTTTCTGTAGAGATATTAGTGACTTTAAATATACATGATATTAATGTATCATTTCATTCTATTAATTGTATTTTCATATATCTTGTTTTTTCAAGAATTTCTGAAATAATTATTGGCATAAAATTAGTTAAGAAAAATATACATGTTGTTTTTTACGTTGATAGCAAAAGTATCTTAAAAGCAGCTAAAAAGAACATAAACTCAAGGAATACACATGGTTAACAGGAACATTTTCAAGGCACCCAAGACTTAACATACTAAACAAAAATAGCTATCAGTATTTGAAGACTACCATATCAAATGCATTTAAATTTAGAGTTTTTTATCAGCATATACAAAAGAAAAAGTTATTTGGCATATAGACATAGGAGTTGATCATATGCCATGGGAAGAACATGAGAACTGGGAGAATCAGACATGGAGAAAGATTGAAGAAAGATAAGGAAATTTTTGGTTCATTCTGGAAATATCAGTATTACAGGGGGTTATAGAAAAGGTCAAGAGAGAGCAGCTAGAAAAGAAAATGATAAGTACACCAGACCCAAATAGGAAGAGCACAATGAGAATAGTTGATATGGTCATTTAAGCATAATTTTGTACTAGTAAACTACATAACTGCTAATTATGATGGGAAGGTAAAGTGTCGCATGTTTGTGTTCCTATAGACTGAATAAAAGAAACATATTAATGATTTAAAAGAAACCAATTAGATATACATTTTATATTTTAATATAAATGAATGTGCAACCTACTTAAAATATTCTAATGAGATTACATAGTCATTGCATTTGCACGATAAAAACAATATATTCAAATTAGAACCAGGATAAATATATAAAGATGTGAATGCCCTAGTGTTTTGCATAATATTAAAAAATAAGCATTATGTTTAGAATGAATGAATGAAAATCTCTGGTAGAAAAAGAAATCAGTTTAAGAAATCTCAACCAAAATGATGAGGACAACCAATCTTAATTATATCCTGTGATTCAAAGTAAAAATCTTATATCAGCTAAATAATAATGAATAGGATAAATATAATAATACTCTTTCCTCACTGAAACAAATGACACAAAGATGCAAGGTTTTGATAGGAGTATTATGGGAACACTGTGTTTTCTGTTTGAATGAAGAGATAGGCATCAGCCCCATTATATCTTGACAATAATGCAGTATTAAATTTCATAAGTAGTCCCTTATATGATAAAATTTTATAATATAAATATTATATTGTTAAATGAAGTTAACTGACCATGAACAAGCTATGAAAGCTCTCTGTTGCTCAGTATCATCATCTGTAAATTTCAATCCTTCAAACATATTTATTGAGACAATGTTCTAGGCGTTGGGGATACAGAATTGAACATAATTAGCACAAATCTTGTGCTCATTGAAATTGCAATGTGGGGAACACAGAGAGTAAAAATAAAAGGTATAATCAAAAAATATAAAATGTCAAATAGGGGTAAATGCTATGGAAACAAATGCCGTGCTGATGAGGGATGAGTCGTGTGATTTTAAATAAGGTGGTATGGGATGGTCTTATGAACAAAAGAATGAGAAAATACTCATGCAGTTAAATGGAGAAAGAGAATTTCAGGAAGAAGAAATAAATGCCAATACTTCAGGCAGCATCAGTTCAAATTTGAGTAGGGGATGCTGAGGTCAGGGTAGCTGCTCCAAAATGAGTGTGATAGACACTCATATAAAGGATGATTTCATAGAAGTAAGGAGCAGGGATAAAATCATATTGGGCCAGTAAGCCCTGAATTTTTTTTTAATTTTTCCTCTTAATGTGATGGGAAATCTTATAGGTTTTGTGAAAAAAAGTGACATGATATGACCTATATTTTGAGAGTATCACTGACCCATATGTTGAAATAAGATTAAATGGGTGTAAATCAGAATGGAGGGAGACAATCTAGAAGGTTGTGGTAATAATTTAAAAATGGAAATGATGGCCTTTGGACAAAGATGGTAGCAGAGGAGGTGTTGAAAAATAATCACTTTCAAAATATATTCTGCACAGAGAATCAATATGATATGCTAATGGGCAAGGTGTGAGGTATGAGACAGAGAAAATTAAGGATGATACATATGTCTTTGCCTGAACAAGTAGTAAAATAGCTTTTCATTACTTGAGATTAAATTTCAAATATTGCAAGAATCTATAAGAGTGTTATCTTGTGAAATTAAATAAACTATGTTAATTATATACCTAAAACCTTTAAACATTTTCAGGCATTCATTAGGTGCTCTTTATATATAATATTTACTTTGCTATTATTATACAATATCAACAATTTCCAAACAAAATTTATTGTTCATATTTTATCATGCTCTCTTCCAGTCTTATTTTATCATTTTAAAGTAGTTCAACTTTTACCACACATTGAATTTTGACATGCCACTATGAACAAAATGATTTTCTCTTAAAAATATCACAGAACACATATTATATCGAATATGGCATGCAATAATATAAACAGAAAAATAGAAAATATGTAAATATATTAGTGGATTAACATTCCCAAATGTTATATGATATTTAATAATGTCATAGATGCATTTTTTATGTTACAGGAGAACAAGATAATCTGAATTTAATTAAAAGATAAGCAATTCCTGAACTTATTACTGTCTGAAAAATTCGAGAAACTGTTGCCCATCATTGAAAAGTAAAACCAACAGGATATATTATCTAAATCATAGAATTATACTTAAAGGAATGCAAGGCCAGCATATATCATACAAAAGTCAAGAAAAGGTAAAGTGTCTATAAATATTTAAAAATACACAATGAATGTTCAAGATGAGATATTGTTTAAAAAGAAATAGTTTAAAAATAAATGATTATTAAAAACATCACTATAGGCAAAGAAAACAAAAAAGAAGAGCAATAAATGTAGATTATAGACAACATAGGGTTCAAAGCAAAAATAAATGTTGAGACAATAATTTATATAGATATTATGTATGGCAAACCAAAATTTTATATGAATTATAGATGTAGAGAAAAGTAATGCACAATATAATTATTGAATAAATTAATTAGCAGTGATGAACTTTTTAGAATTTATTAAAAATTTAATCCTAAATTAGAGATATAACTTTATTTTAATCTTTTAAAAATATTTAAGAAAATGAATAAATATAGTTCTACAAAGAAAATCTTAATATAAATTAAAGGACCACAAATAACTTTAAGGGAAAAACATAGCTTTTAACCATTGCTTAATTTTAAATACAAATTTCAAATACAAGAAAATGAGAAAAAATATATTTTCTTGTGCATATACTGAATAGTAAGGAAACTTAAATCTGTACTTCTGGATTGCATAGAGACATTTTAAAAAGGAAATATTAGCAACCTACCTGACCAAAATTTATGGATATTATTAATTCATAGTTTTGTAACTTTTCTCTATTAAAATTCTTAAAACAAATGAACAAAGAATTTAACTCAAAAATTTATATGTTTATAAAGAACAAAAACTTAAACAGAAACCAGGAAAAAGAAATAAGTTTTTTACTCAAGAAAATTAAACAAAAATTAGTAATTACTAAAGCTTGTTAAGGCATCACAAAATGGTAGGGTTTTCAAGTGTTTAGCAGTTAGATACAAAAAAAAAATTAGAAAGCACATATTTAACCTCTTGAATTTAGAAATCAGGTCTTAAGGCAGTGCATGATGAGTCTCTTGCTTTACCTCCTGCACCAAGAAAATATTCATCTTCCAAGTTTAAATGTCAAAGGAATTACAAAAGGTTGTAGTTTTGAGTGCAAAACAAAAGCTGCACTATATAAATAGATAAATGACAAATATTTCTATATATAATATATGTATTCATATGCATAAGTATACCATGAAATATAAATATTTTCATAATTTTCTTCAATATTCACATATCCTTTTTCCATAAGTTAATTCTATCACAATATTTTACTTTAAGACAAAATATTGAAATGCTCTTTTTTCATTTTCGCTGTTTGTTTATGAATGAGATCAGCCAAAAGTATTAAAACCTGTGAAGATTTCATAACAAATGCTACTGCGAATTCAAAATTCGCAAGAATGTATGTAATCTATATTATTGTGGTCAAAATTTCTTAATATTGCATTAATTTTTTTTTCCATTCATCATCTGAAGTAATCTTTAAAATAAGTCTATGGATTTAGAATTGTTTTTTATAGTTGAGGACTCTAGATTTAAATTTTTAGTAACTTACTAAAGGAAAATACAGTGAAAAATCTGGCACTTATAGCATTTAAACTGTTGTTTTTCTCATCCAAAGGAGCATTCTGTAAAACTGATTTATATTTCTTATTTTTAGAATAATTGGAATGACCTCTGAAAAGGGTCTCCATGAAAAAATTATCTGAAATTGGATATGTATGGGAATTTCTGAGATAAAATTTTAATATAACACTTCATTTTAAAATTTTTTACTCATTAGTTGCCCTTAAAAATACATGTATTAACTGTGGTCTATGCTCGGTGGCAAGGCCCCAGGATGTGTATATCCATTGCAGGTGTAGTACCACGTGGATGGGGAATGGTTGTGTGGGGGGTTGTTGGGGGTGTGGGTGGTGGGGAGCATGGGAATCCCTGTAGTTTCTGAGTAATATTTGGGTAATCTAGGCACCTTTATAAAATGTATACATATATATATAACAAATAACATTTGTGTAAACAAATGCACATATATGCATATGTATTATATATCATTTTACAAATTAAAAAAATTTAAAAAAATACATTTATTAAAAACACAGGATTAAACATATCTCATGGCTTTCATATATTATGTAGATTTTTAAAACATATTCTTGGAAATTTTCCAGATCTTGTATGGTCTAATAGAGGATGGGCTCAAGAGAAATGCAAACAATTTAAAGGATGCCTCTGTATTTAGAGAGAGACCTAGTAAATTCTTAAATAGTGAAGAAAAAAAGATGAACTTAAATACTGAGCATCACTGTCACTTCCATTGCCTGTAGCCTTCTCTCTTATGTATGACTCTAAGGAGAGCACTTTTCTCCTCTTTGTTGCTAAGACATAAATGAATGGATTCAGCATGGGGAAAAACGTAGTATAAAACACAGAGGCCACTTGATCCCTTCTGAAGGAGTAGGAATTTTCTGGTTTTAAATTAGTAAAAATTGTAGTGATAATAAAGATGATGACCCCCAGGAAGTGGGAGACACAAGTAGAGATGGCTTTGCGTTTCCTGAAGTGTAATTAATTTTCAGAACGGTAAACAGAATGGACCCATAGGGCACAGAGATTGTGATAAGAGACACCATTGTATTTAAACTACCGATAACGAATATCAAGATTTCAGTGTCATGAATATCAGTGCAGGACAGTGCTAAAATTGGGGTTATGTCACAGAAAAAGTGATAGATTACATCAGATTTGCACAAAGGCAAACTGTTCATATAAAGAACATTGACTAAGGATTCAGTAAATCCAATCACATAGGACCCAGTGTTTAGGGCGCGGCAGAGTCTTGTGGACATAACAACTTGGTAATGAAGAGGCTGGCAGATAGCTACATAGCAGTCAGAGGCCATTGATGAGAGAAGAAAAATTTCAGTGATAGCCAAAAAGAAAAAGAAATACATCTGGGAAAGCAGCCTATGAATGAAATATTTTGTTGGAAGTTAGTAAGTTCTCTAAGGTTTTAGGAGTGATGGCAGTTGAGTAACCCAAGTCAAAGAGTGACAGGTGACTGAGGAAAAAATACATAGGGATATGAAGCTGGAGATCCAGGTGAATTATCAGTATCATCCTTGCATTCCCGAACAGGGCAATTAGAAATGTCAGGAGAAACCGTATAAAGAGGACCCCCCGGATCTCTCCAGAGTCTGTCCATCCCATAAGGATAAAGTCAGGCAAATTTGTGTTATTCCTACTTCCCAGCATCCAACTCTTGTAAACTGTTGAGAAATCAAAGCGGAAATACTGAGCAGGAATGGCCCCCAAACTATTTTGTTTATAAGAATGTACTGCCAGTTTTTAAACTAGTTTAGTGATTCTAGAAATTCATGATAAGGAAGAGTTTGCAAAATATGACTAAAAAAGCATTACTTTGACTGCCAAAGATAAATTTGGTATAAATCAACATTGAGATGTTATATAATAGTAACTTCTATAAATATTGCATAAGTAGAATGAACACTACACTTTTATAAATAGTTCCCTTCATGAACATACCTATCCAGATTAAAATTGTGTACTATATATTTAAAAATTGCACACATTTATTAGATAAGATATAGGACACAGGAAGTTAAGCAACTTACCCAGAGTCCCAAGCATTAAGTATTGTTGGCTCTATGATCTTACAAATATTGGTTGTGACAAGAGATCATGGTCATAACACTATATTCCTACTTATATTTAGCTTCAGCAAAACAAGAAAAAAAGCACTAGCTATGTACTAAACAGTTACTGAAAGTTTTAATGGATCATTGACTTGCTTTTGTATCCAATCTTATTTAGTACCAATTGCAGCTAAGAAATTAAAACCTTAGTTGCATTATGACCACACATTTATTGATTTTAAGATTAGTTAGTGAAATTTCTTCAAAATGTTTAATTTTCAATATTTATACATTACTTGATGACTCTGATTCTGCCAATTATATATTTCTATTTTACAAATCTTGTCAGTTCTTAGGTAAGATCTTCAAGATAAGTATATATTTGTTTAGCATATCATTCTAATAATATCCCCACTTTTTTAGATAAACTAAAACGATCTTTGAGATTAATACCTACAAGGAGTCAAAGTTGGTGAAAAACTTCCTCCAGCATCATCTGACTAGAAAGTTTTCAACCACAAGTTTTCTACACAAATAAAATATGTAAATAATTTAAGAAGTCTGAAATTTCTGCAGTACAATAATTGTTTACAATATTATTTACAATATTACAATACAATAATTGCTGTGTAATATTGAGCATCATGTTTGGTATTCTTTTGGGATGTTATATTTTATGACTGGGTATAGAAGAGTTATTAATAAAGAAATAGTTCATTAATCTCTGGCTGAAAGTGTAGATCTTAAACCACCAAGGATAGAATAGCATATTTTTCACAATGTGACACTATCATAGGATTAAACATACTTCATTTCACAAATTATTTTACCAAAAAATGCATAGAAGAAAGTGAAAATATTTCATAAATGTCATTATTCTTTAGATATATTTTTTCCAGTATTCCCTTTTAGTCATATGAATCTTATTTGTGTTTAGTGATGCGTTTTTATAATTTTTTCACACTGAATAATTTTCAGTAATACCCTGATTTTATTATTAAATACTTATAATATCCCGACACCTATATTATAATAGACTTTGGTAAAATCAACAATTTCATGTATTTTGTATTGAGTGGAGCCGCATAACTAAGTTTTTTCTGGGGGTGTGCACCAGCTGATAAATAAACATTTTTGAGGTATCACAAAGAAAATATGGTGTAATTTTTCAGGCATTTTTGGAAGCATAAACTAATTCATCAACACAGCATATGTTCTGTTATATTCACCCAAAATGTTGTTTGAATTTGTTTTATTGTTTAGGCTTTTATTATATTAAAAAATAAAACACAAGTTTTACAAACATTGTTGTGACAATACAATACTGCTGTGTTGAAAAGTTGATACTCCCAAACCTGACTGGAAAAATTCCACCATATTTTCCTTGTGATACCTCAAAAATGCCCATTCATCAGCTGATGGACAGACCTAGAAAGAAGTTTGTAAAACTTGTTTTCTTATTTAGTATACTGACTTTTATTATATTAAAAGAAACATGAGAGAAGAAACTAATAATCAGTGCTGAGATGAGTAAAGATTTTTATTATGTGACTGATCAAAAGCTTACTTCTTCTGTATACAACCAGGTGAAATGCATTCTTGTGAATCTTTCATTAATTAATGATAATTAAGTCAATTTGCATATGATTTAGAACAATTACTACAAGAAAATCTGCTCATACTGCAGAGTTTGTAGAGAATTTGAAGGTATGGATCAAGAAATTAGAAAGTAATATATTATATATTTGATGAAATATTAATGTGCCATTCTTCAGTTCATCAAAAATTCAGTGATACTGAGAAAAGCTTATTTGGAGATTAAAAGGGCAGCATTAATTTATGTCAGAATATGGGACCTTGTGTTTTAATATTTTCTATGTCATTATCACCTCAATAGTCTGTTTATACCTTGCAAAATCACCATGAGGCAGGTTTTCTCCCTAGCATTGAAATCAGTTTTTATAGTCATTAAGTGTACTTTCAAATAATATTGCATTAAAGCAGGGGTTCTTAACCTGTTTTTTTCTTTGGACACTTTCACTTCTCAGGTGAAAACCATGGACCCCTTCTCAGAATGTAGTGGCAGATAGTTCTATGACACTCAGCTAGCATTGAGTCTAACAGCTACCATAATTTTGAAGTATGGATGAGTATAAGTGATTTTTTCATATAGGCAACAACTGTAATTTGATATGAAATGAATACCATTGTAAATGATTGCATACATTCCTAAGTGAAGGAAATGCTAGATTTCAGTTAGAAGTTAGAGAAAATAAAGATAATAAGTTGATTTTTTCACTTCAAACTTACAGACCCCCTGAAATCTTTCCACTCCTGGTTAAGAACCCCTGTTTTAAAGAAAGAATAATTTATAAAACTTTTTATGACCAATCACTTTTGCTGAATTTGTATATTTTGGACTCCAAAATATCATCTCTAGTTGTAAAATAATTTTGGCAAAAGATTAGGACTAAGAAACAGAAAGGATACATGATATATTTGCCCTACATTTAAAAAAATTAGAACTTTATCCCTGAAAATTATTCAATATCATTATTATTTAAAGAAATTCTATTCCTGCTTTTAATTCCTTCAATATTTAGTGTGATTTTAAACTCTATTAACAAATTTGCAATTTTGGGGGAAATTGGCTCCCTTGTTATTTAATACTTTCTGTAACATTTCTGGAATACCAAGGTCTACTTCTTCTAATAGTACTAGAGTGTACAGTTGTATTTATATGCTTATACTTACAGGAATAAATATTTACCTCCTTTTACAATTAATCTATTTTTTATAGATATCCTATAGATGGGACTTACTTTTTAATAGTCTCATTCAGAAAGCCCTTAATTGGAATGTATAAGCCACTTACACTTAAAATCATTACTTATGTGCTATTTTCATTTTATATCATATAATTGTGAAATTTTGACTCTTCTCTCCCAGCTTCTTTTTTGTTAATATCACATTTAATATTAAATTTTTCCCCATTTTGGATTTTTTAACCATATTTCCTTGCATTATATTGTTACTCTTTTCTCTAGGGATAAAATTTGCATCTTTAAGTTCTTTTATGGCTCCTCATTTTATTATGACTTCTTCTAGGCAACCAAGAGAGCAGCATAAGACACTCCAGGGTCTGTTCACCCATGGGATCTTTGAAAAACTACAATTAAAAAGCTGTAATATCTTCCTGAAGACTCCATAGAAGAGTTAAATGATTGCAGTAACACTGTGAGGCATGAGTCAAGAAAATGCAACTTAAAACTGGCAGCAAATGCTGGCTTCTAATCTAACTCTCCCCTGGCACAGTGTGGAGTGGATCTCAGCTCTTATTGTGAGTTCCTAATTCTGTTTATGAGGGAGCAGAATAAGCCATATTGGCCTACTGGAGCCCATGTATGTTGGTTCCAAACTATTCTGTGGGAGCCTGAAAGCCTAACCTAAGAAAGCCACATCTGTCTTGTTCTTCCCAGAACTTGCCCTACAGGTAGAAACAGATTACAGACAGTTTAAGCAGTGTAGGTAATAATCAACTCAAAATGGCATGAGGCAAAGGATTCCTAGCTTTAAGATAAACAAT